>JBBKCR010000012.1:10819701-10849363 GCA_037577295.1 Ladigesia roloffi | reverse complement strand
CGCCGGGCCCCGGCTGGCCTCCGAGACTATTGGGTTGGCTCTGTAGTGGCTGAGGACGGCTCACTGCTCCAAGGGGGTCTGTGTGGCGAGCTGGGCCTGTAAGGGGTTAAGGTGTGGGTTATGGGGTGATGTGTGTGTGTGGGAGGGGGTGAGTGCATCCCTGGGCCATCACCTGAGATACTGGTAGGTTTTCTGGGGGTGGGTATAAAAAGAGCGGTCAGGAAAAGAACTGGGGGAGTAGGAGAATTGTTGTGTGTTTGGTGTTTGGCAGTGAAAGAAAAAATAAATAAAGAAAATGGCATTCGTCGTCCCTGTCTCTCCTGACTTGACCGTTCGTCACAAAGGGGCATCCTGTTAATTTGGTAATTTATGTTTTTTTGGGGTTTTTTTGTTTTTGACAATTTCAATATGCTTTAATGTGCTCATGAACAACTCGCCAAATAAAAAACCCACCTGCTATTGGCCTTTTAATGTCTGTATAAGGTCATAATTTATAGATGCTCTCTCATATTCTTAGCAAATGTAAAAACTTGGGATGGGAATTTCATGCATTAATTAGATTAATGAATCACAGAAAAAATTATGTGTTAATATTTTTAACACAGTTAACGCATTATGTCATCTTCTCGTTCAAAATTTCGAGTACACATCAAGAGAAGCGAGTCCCAGATCACTGCTGTGGCAGACAGAAAGCTTCAGTTCAGTGAAATTTGGAAAAAAACCCCGCCAAAATGGCAAATAAATAATGCCTTGTGAATGTTTTTTTTGCCGATTCTGACTGAAGGGTAATATTTGCCTTTTGGAAAAGACAGTCGCGCGTCTCCCGGTTCAACTCTGGAGCGCAGCTGCACGGCCATGCAAGGAGAGTGAACACAAAAAACAAACACATGTTTATTTCAACACTTTGCCAGTCGGGAAAGTTTGTGGAAGCTGTGAACCTGCTCGTTCTGTCTGTAGGAGAGCTGTTGGTTTAGCTAGAGGTAGCAGGATAAGGGACATTTATGCTGGAATTAGCTGCATTAGCTTTGTCCATCCAGACCTCCAGAGGGGCGGAATCTCAGCGCTGTGGGCGGAGTGTGTGAGAGAGAGCTGGGAGACGTAGTTTATCAAAACTTACAACTATCACATACTGTAACCTAATTCATAGGTTTGGTTCAGTCAGTATTAAAAATGCCATGACCAAGTTATAGGCTTGTATTTAATAATAAATGGTTTTTAAAATCTGCGATTGTAAGTCTGTATGTATGTGCGATTAAATGCGATTAATTCTATTAATTAATCAGCACACCATGTAATTAATTAGATTAAAAATGTTAATCGCTTGACAGCACTAGTAAAATCATAAAAAATGTCCACCAAACTTGGAGCCAGTAAACTTATGTGCTGGATCGTGGGTGTTTGAATGGCAGGCAGTTTTTATAAAGGATTCACAGTCATGTTTACCTCAGGTGAACTTCTTCATCCGCCATGTGTTGGACATCCTCTATCCTGGTCATACAAGACGGGGACCTCTGGTACTTTGAATATTGTTTGGATGAGGATTTGTGGTAAGAGATAAGTGGTAACCCAGAGGTGAAGACTATATGAATAACTGCCCCTGAAACAGAATAATTGGATTCATGATCATACAAAATCAAAGCATATCTCTGCTGCTTTGATCTTAAAGAAAAAAAATGTTCTGATTTTATGGCCTAATCCAAGACGGAAAAATGTGTTCAAGGGAAATATAATGTCACAAAACAGAGGGCATGGTCATAATCCAAACTATTTAGTTTGCCACTGCATTTTAGGTTGTATTTAGCAGACTGCTGGAGATCTTTGCTTGAGTTAAAGAACAACTGTACTGCTGTTTATAACCAAATGACCAGTGCTCAGTAGTCCAGATATTTTTTTACTTTATTTTCAGTGTCTTTCTCTTCCAAGGTTAATTTGTAAATGATGTAAAATGGGCTCAAATCTGAAAACATGGATTACAAATGAACTGAAGACAATCTCACAGTTGAAGGAATGAATGACAGCTCATCTTTTCCTTATTAGATTATATATATTGTCCAACAAGCATGCAATGGCATGCTGGTCACTGTGCGTTAGTGTTTAGGCTGTTATCAGTGGTTGTGCTCGCTTGGAAGTCAATACTGACGCTAACGGGTAAAAATAGTTACATGATAAAAGATTTGCAGTGAGGTCTAAGGGCGATAGTGACGTGCCACTTTGTAATGTAGTTGCGTATCTGCTCAGTAATTCTTAATAATTTTTTTTATTTGTTCACTGTCTTATACTGTATCAAAATTGAGCATTTCTCCTGCAAAATATTTGTAACATTTTTGTTTTTACATTTGTTGGAAATAGTTGTACTTTTCCCGGTTACACCTAATACTGACAATACTGACTGTAGATCACAGTGAGATTTGTGGGACTGTCTTCTACTGTTTAAGACACTAAATTTTCATTCATTAAGAGCTAAGGAACGCACGATTCTGAGGCCTTAATGGTCGAACCATAGAATGGCTACAATAAAATGTATCTTTGTCCATAATCTGTCAACGAGTGCTACTCTCACTACCATCTGAAGACTTGTATGCGAACATTTTAAATTCACAAATTAATGCTCAGTCAATGTTTATTGCCAGGTCATCGTTAGTCTATAAAAACTTATTTATTTTTATCACAGCCTGTTTATGACTTTGTGGGCTGGGATGGGCAATATAATTTGATCGCCAGTTTTAGTTACATAAGAATGTTAAAAAGAAAGTTATGGTCTGCCAGTTAAGTTATTGAGGAAGCTGACTTGTAAAACTCTCACAGCCTATGCCCTGTTTACATAATCAATTTAAATGTTTCTTAAATCAAAACACTATATTACTGATCTCAAAACAGTTTGTTTCTGCCTTTCCCTGCCTTTGAAGATGAGATGTGATATTCTGTTCTATGGTCAGGGTCCAGTATCATCTTCATCTTTTGACTGGAACACCTGTTCATATTTTAGCAATTCCTGGATATAATTGCGTCAGAATCCTGCAACCAGAAGCATAATGATTGTATTACGAGGATATTTTACGAATATATTTTACAAAGTGTGGAATTGAAAGAAACTGGGATTAGTGATTACCTGAAACTCTCATTCAACAGAATTATACAATTGGGTTGAGTATTTTTACAGTTTAACCCTGCTGTTGTGGCATTTATGATTAACATCCTTGTGCTCCAAGTCACTTTTAACAGGGAACATGTTAGTTGATTGTAAATCCAAGATAATATATATTACTACCTGATGTTGTGTTGTAACTTTCTACTAACTAAATTTTTTGTGAACATTACAAGTTTTGAACTTCCTTTTCCTATTTATGGCTTGTAGGCCTCCTTCCCCTAAGGTCATCCAATAATATTTTTTAAAGAAAAAAATATAGATTAGTATAGATTATTCTGACTGTAACACATACTAAGACAGAACATTGTGTACTGTTTATCACTGTCACATCGGGAGGTGCTCGGGGGTCAGGTGAGGCGCAGAGTGCACGTTCATTGATGGTAATTTTAATGTGGACACAGATGCAAGACAGTACTATTACACAAACCTGGCATGCGGGCCGAACTCAAACACAACACAGAAGACACAAAAGGGTAAAGGGAGTGCTGGAGACATAAGGTATCGTGATGGATGCTAAGACAATGAACTCAAGAATCTAAGGAACTTAAATACAAAACAGACACACACAAGAACCAATCAGAACTCACAATCACTTAAACTGGAATACAAGACAGGTGATTCCCAAAGACTTCAGAAACACACAGTCAACATGTCAACCTCATTTCAATGTTTTCAGAGGACATTGTTCTTAAACCATTAACATTTTCTTAAAAAGTGGCACAAAGTTACATCTGTCCTGTTCGCTTTATTTAGCGAAGAAAAACCTTTTCTCTGGTTGCTAAGGTAAAAAAAGGTGGTTGATATGGTGTCAGAGTGGATTGCCAACCAGTTTTTAGGTTGTTGTTATGGTTAAGGAGGTGTTTACTCTGTAGTTTTAAGCAGTTGCTGTGTAGGAGTGGCTCAGGAGTTTCTAGATGGCTGCTACTTAATACAATGTGTTTTCTAAATAGTTTTGAGGCAGTTGCTATGTATGATGTGTATTATGTGGTTGCTAGGGAGTTTTTAGGTGGTTGCCATGGTATCTAAGTCAAAGCAAATTCCTCCAGGATCAATGCAGTTTTCTGATTCTGATATACAAAGTGGATGCTAGGATGTTGCTAGGGGCTTGCTGCAGTGTAGGATTTGGTTGCTACGTTGTTTCTAGGCAGCTTCTATTTTAGGATGTGCTAAAGAGTTTCTACATTTTTGCTGGTTGCAGAGTGTGGCTGGGTGCTTGCTGTGGTGTAGGAGGTGGTGGCTAGGGAGTTTCCAGATGGTTGCTATTGTACAAAAGGTGGTTGCTATGGTGTTGGACATTGTTGTTATGTAGTTTTCAGGTAGTAGGGAGTTTCTGTGTGGTTGCAAATGTATAGAAGATAGATGCTCAGGTGAAGGAAGCGGTTGCTATTGAGGCCAGTCGTAAAATATCTTTTTTAAATGTAAGGAATTTTGTATATTATTTGAATGAATTGTCAACAGGTGTGGTTTCTATGGTGTAAAATTGAACTGGAGATATGTTCCTGTGGGTGAAAGGGGGACATAAGGTTTCTCTGTCTGTGTGTGTGTGTGTATGTGTGTGTGTTAGTGATGTGTCATTCGCGAACGAACCGGCTCTCAGAGCCGGCTCTCAGAGCCGATTCCTTGTAGCGAAAGAGAAGAGCCGGCTCCCCACTTTATTTCATTTCGCTGTTCCGCTCTCACTCTCTGTGGCTTAGGGGCTGCAAGGGGTGTGGTGAGGCTCCAGTGGGCTGGAGCTGATCTGAGTACAGTGCTGGCTGGGCTCTCCGGCAATGAGTGAGACCCTAGAAGTGTTGAGCAGTAGGTCTGAGTTAAGTGTGTCAGGCGGTGGGTGTGGACTGTGCATTGTGGCAATATCAGCCCCGTCGGAGAGAGTTTTCTCAAAAACAGGGCAGATACTAACCGCGAGAAAAAAACGCATCAGCCCATCCAAGCTCAGGCATTTAATTTTTAAGTTTTTGTTTACTGAGTTTGGTTGTGTTTCTGTTCTATTTGTTAGCATTGTTGTTTGGGGATTTGTGGATTTGTTTGCAATTAAAAGTTTGATGAAATTATTTTTCAAAGAGGAATGCCTACTTTTCTAACAGAACAAATACACAAAATTAGGCAATTACATAGCTTCTCATAAAACACTAAGTGCAAAAGAGTTTATATCAACAAACAAAGCATTCAAATTTGCCAGGTTAGGCTAAAATATGAGGCTACAGGTGATAATAAATGAAGAGCCGTTTGGGAGCCGAAAGAGCCTCTGAAAAGAGCCGAACTTCCCATCACTAGTGTGTGTGTGTGTGTGTGCATGTGTGTTTATCTGTGTGTGTGCTCAAAGGCAGCACCATGGTGGGGTGTGGGAATGTTCTTAGTTCTGTCTGATTGCATAGATTTCTTCAAACTCAACATTCATTGTTTCAGCAAATAATACTTCAGTGCAGTTATTTGATTCTAAAACTACTAATAAAGACATATTAGGTCTTTATAAGGCTTTTAAAAATGTTCTCCTCTGATAAGAAAACATTCTCAAAGACCTTGACTAGTTTGTTGCCATATTTGTAATGTACTATTTTAAAACATATTGATTAGTAGAAGCTTGGTGATTGGATCCTTGTGATAAGATCACTGTAGGATTTTCCAGTGACGTTTTATGGGCCCTCTGATTACTGTGTATTATCTGTACATCAATAAGATGGGAGGGTCAGAGTCCATCCCCTTAAAGCACACATTAACACGCACCTGCACACACAGTCGATAAAGTGCAATTTGATGTCCAAAGTGATAGACTGCTGCCAGGCTGTTCAAATTTAAAGCAGAATTTATGGATATAGAGATAGAAAACACCCACAGAGTGGAGATATGACTGTACGTGTATATCTACCACTCTCTGTTAATACCATAGGCACCAGTGTGGTTGATATATAGTTCTACATCAGGCTCTCTTATTAAAATACAGTCTAAAATACAACCTCCAACCTCCTTAGCTAACACTTTTTTTATAAAAGAGAGAATTCTGTATCTCTGTTTTTATTCACACATCCATCAAAAGTGTCTGGTAAATTGCATAGATAATGGGTGGGTAAACATATATTTCAGTGTTTTCCTGCCAGTTTATACATTTTCTGGCATGGAAGAAAATTTTTCTTTGTATTGATATATCTGAGAACATTTATTTTCTTATCTGGCCTTCTCAGTCATGAAGTTTGATAAACATGGGCCAGTCTCATTTATGGCAGCTCATATATGATAAGGATGTCCCTCTCTCATTCACATGGTTTGTGATTGGTGGATGTTTTTGTGTTATCACCTCCTCACACCCTCCTCCATCTATTAGCTCATAAATCGACAGTATTTATGTTCATTGGTCACATTTGGAAGCAGGAGAGCACGGGAAATACCAGCAAGTACAGTTTCATACCACTGGAGACTCTTTCAGTTGACACAATATATTTTTTCCTTTTTTCCATTTTGTGCAGAGCTATTTTTGAATTTGTGCAACGATGTGTACCGGCAAGTGCTCCAAGTTTATCGGCATTACACTCTATCCCTTGGCTATTCTGTCCATTCTTTGCAACATCCTGCTGTTCTTCCCGGATTGGTCGGTGAAGTATGCAGAGGCCGATTCAGAAGATGAGCCACGTCTCACAAATGAAGTCAAATTCATGGGAGGAGTCCTTGGAGGAGGCATCATGGTGAGTTGCAAATCGAATATGCCTCATACTGGCAGAATATTTTTGTTTTTTGGCCTTTAAAGTATGTTTGATAAGACTTTTTGAAGATACTAGAATTTTTGTAGATACTAGATTTGTACCCTGGAATAAATTCTTTTTATTTTTAATTCATTTAAAAATAGTTTAGGTGTCTAATTTTCTGTCAGAGTATTAACAGAGCTAGATTTGTAGACATAACTTGTTTTCCAAATCTGTGCTAATGTTTGTTTGAACCTGTACAGCTGTCCATTCTTGGCATATTTAGCAGTATAATCTGGCTCATGACACAACAGTGAAACTGTTTCTTTTGCTCTGCAGGTGTTGATTCCAGCCATTCACATCCATCTGACAGGGAAACAGGGCTGCTGTGCCAACCGCTGTGGAGTGAGTTTTGTGTGATATTTTATCTGGTCTTTCATTGTCCATATTAGACTGTTACTAACAACCTGGTTTGCACTTTGTCCTCTAGATGTTCTTGTCTATAGGTTTCGCTGCTATTGGTGTGGCAGGAGCTTTGTACAGTCTGGGTGTGGCTGCAGCAGGAATGGCTAATGGGCCCGTCTGCCTCAACACAGCCGGTATTTGGGGGAGACCATTTGCTAACAAGTAAGCGAGATAATGCTGGTCTATTCTTAGTCTTTATATTACACACACACACACACACACACACACACACACACACAAACACACACATACAAATTTTGCATTGCACTAAATAATCATATCTTTCATATCCTTTTTTAAGAGTGTAGAAACTCATCTGTTCATTTTTTGACAGTAACGGAAGCTACCTGCAGAATACTGACCTTTGGGATACATGCGTTGAGCCCAAAGATGTGGTTCAGTTTAATGTAGGTCTCTTCAGTACTCTACTGGTGGCTTCTTGTGTGGAGCTTCTACTCTGTGGCTTCCAAGCTCTCAATGGCCTCTTCGGCTGCCTCTGCGGCACATGCAACAACAAGTCGGTAAGAAAACATGTGGCTCAATATTAGTGCACCCATAAAACCCAAAAGCAGTTTTTTAACCACAACACAGTGCTATCTGAAAAACAATAGCAGTAATGTTAGATGGAAGGCTGTCTTTGAATTTTTGCACCTCAGCTGTATCTTCTGTCCATCAGTCTTACGAGTCGTGTGTCCACAGGTGTAACTCAAGTGTGATCTCAGTGGAAGGAGACCCTGATCAAAAGAAAGACAAACAAAAGTTTGACCCAACACTAGCCTCATGGCCATGACGAACGCCATCAGTCATTTCTGCCACTACTGAAGGATCTCAAAGGTGCTGATCTAAAATCAGAGTCCTGCCCTATTTATCGTATCTGATTTATTTAAACAAAAACAAATTTGTGCTTTATGAATGCAGAACAAACTGTTATTTCAGTAGCTCAACATGACTCATAAAATGCACTGTATAAAAGGTGCATATCAGTACAGCTGAGAGCACTATGTTAATGTGAAAAAATATTCTGTTTTAATTTGTCAAGGTGTATTTTGAATTACACAATACATTGTGGAAGCAAGAAGCCCTGTGCAAAATCTGTAACAGACAGCCATCTTACATGTTGGTCATTGACTTGAGTATAATTCTGAAGTTTCTGTGAGATTTCAGAACTAGAGTACCAGTTCTTACACTTTGGTGGTAAAACTTGCAATTTACTGCAATAATTTAGGATAAAGATTGGCAGATATCATTTTAGCTCAGTATCATTTATGTTGGAAACAGTTGTTGAAATATTGTTGAACTCTTTCAATCCATACCAGAAAAGTCCGAAATCTTCTGCTGAATCATTTTAAGTTTTTTCTCTATTTATACATTAGTGGACGTCCGGCAGAAATCTTGTTGGGTTGTGTACCCAAGGACCCATAGGTACGAATTAATCCTGTTTTGGTTTGCAGAAATTGGGCCTGCTATTCAGCTAACCAGTTAAAAAGGCAAGATCTTGTGAATGTCCAATACTGTCTCTACCAACCAAAAGTGTGGTACTGTATTGCAAACATTCACTAAGTTGTCTAGGTAACATTAACATAGTGGCTATCCAGATTATTGGGCTATTTAATGTCAGACCCAACACATTTATTGTCTCATGCATGTTGCAACACAAGGTTTAGTTACTGTGTCCTCACTTTGAAAATCTGCCTGTCGGTGCAACAATTAATGAAATGCGGAGCAGATCTTTTGAGTATGCGGCACATTGCTCTAGTGATGTCTTAGAACAGTTATGCTAATGCAGTTTAATGCCTGATACAACACCACCCGTAATAATCTTGACCTGTCAGTCAGGTGAGGCGTCATGTGTTTGAAAACTATAGGCCAAAACATGCCGCGTCAAGTGTACAATAAATAACCAAAAGAAGCCCTGTGTGTTATTCAGTTTGTTGCCTTTTAAAGCAAAAATGTTCTAAAAAACAAGACCATAATAAACATGTTGAATTTGTACATATTGTGGTGAATTTATTGGATCATGTTGTATTACCGGTTTAAATACTTATAACATTAGAAGTTTACATTGGTCTGGTGAAAGACTGGAATAAAAACCATACATATTTAAAAGAAAATGTACACTACCAGTGACTATGCAGACTTTTACAATTCAGATTTGATGAAACTGTCCATAGAAAGCTTACAGATTTGATTACCAAACATTTGAAGCAAATACCACAGGGGAGATGCTGCAATTTCAATAAAAAATATCTGCTTTAGGTTAAACAGAAATGTCTGTGAGAGTCTAAACACGGATAGAATGTCCATGGAAGGGATACTGGTCATTTTTTCAAAATTTTTGACAGTGTACCTATGTGATTGTGTGTTTTGCAAGTAAAATAGCCTTTTTGCATTTAAAGGAAATTAAACTGCAATTTAAATTTGTTTAATAGAATATAGTTTTTGATCGTGTGTGTCTTTGTTACATTCAAAAGACTCTTTTGTTTGCACTGACTAAGTTTTCTGTGCGTGACAGTGTGGCCTTTTTGGTCTTGTGCCTGAATGTGGTTTCGCACAGTATATGGCCTATATGTAACACCCACAAGTTTCACATTTTACTTGACTTTCATGCCTTTGGTTTCTACATCCCAGGCCATTTGAATGCTAGTGCCCCATTTTTATTTCCAGTCACGTAAAGTGGGTGCCATGGTTCTGTTTCTCTTTGAGTGAAAATGTATGTGGACTGGAACAGAAGCTGCGTTCTCACATCCAAGGGGTTGGTGGCACTAGCAAAAAAGGAAGCTGTCTGAAAAGTGATAAAGCATTAGATACCAACAAAAGAAAAAAAAGAGAGTGGAGTTCACACTACTGAAATGTGTTTCCTGGGTAGTCACAGACATTCTCACCTCCATAACATGAAGAGAAATGACAAAGCAATGTTAGCAACAGAAAGGCAGTCCAGTGCTTCTGTGGAACCCACACTCGCACTACTGACATTTTCCAGGTAAGTGTGACATTAATAGATTATTTTTTTTGCAGCAATCAATGCAACCGAGAAGCTAGCTGACTGCTATTTTACATGAATATGGAAAATATAAAAGCAAGACTAATTATGCGCTTCTCTTACATTATTATCTAATAATAATTTGAGGTGGATATGACTCCAAGCACTCAAAAATACATGAGTAATGTACAATCTGGATTTCAGATTGCACTTTCCTTATTCAGAAGGAAAAACAGTTTGGAAAGTACAAAACAACCAAAATGAAGAGTTGAGGAAAAAAAGAGAAAAAAGCCACAGGTTAATTTATGTATGGATTACCTTAATATAAAAAGGTACATTATAAAGGGACTGTGAATGCTATGATAAATATGTATGAAAAATGTTCTGCTGTTGGTATGCTGCAAATGTCTAGTATGAAGTATGGAGCTCACAGTGTGAAGCAGAGGTGAAACAACTGTCAGGGGCTCAAGAGGAAATGTTTAAGGAAGTAGCCATGACAAACTTGCTTTTTTTGAAAAAAAAAGACTTCTGCTAGCTGGGGAAGGTCGACACAAAGACATGTTAAGAAATTGTGCTTTCGCAGCAGGTTATTTTCACGGCAGGACAAGACCACGCTTAGATGAAGAACGATAGGTTCAGTTCTACAAGCGGTAAGATCGAAGCGACAAACAGTGGGAGATTTACTAAAGAAATAACAAGTGGCAGGTAGGTCAGTTTGTGACAGTAACTAAATAAGTGTGAAAAATGACTGCACAGCAAAATACTGCCCACTATAGAAACAAAGTGGAGGGAAAATGTGAGCTCTTTAGTGTATATATGAAAAGTGACTACAGAGCGAACAGTCCACTGTACACTTCAAAAAGAGTTGGAATCGTTTAATTTAAATAACTGTTATGTCATTCTACAACAGTCTAATAGTGTTATTAAGTTATTAGTTTTTTAAGGTGTTTTGTTTCATAACGCATGCTCTTAAGAAATGTCAGGAATGTATGTTATAAAATGTCTGTAATTATTTGTTTGCAGTAATTTCCTGGTAGATTATTTGTCTTTAATTTGGACTTTGATTTGGACACTATTTTTTCTACACGATGCATTCTGAAAACTACTGTGAACGTGAAGTCAGAACATCACATTCAAATCTATTTCAGTTGAGGTTTAGGTTTCGTTTGAGGCCTGGTTCCTTTTCTACGAACAGTTTCAGTGTAACTAAGCAATATGAATATGTTCTTGCTCAACATTTGCTTTTTGATTTGTGCTAGCATGGACATGATGGTAAATGATGGTCATACTTGTCATGTAGTATGTGTTCAATTCTGTGATGGCTAAACTACAGCTATGTAGCCAAAATGAGCCTGTTTGAAAATGTGACTTTTTTTATATAATGAACATTTATTATTTAGGTAGCTTATGTTAAATAGTTCGAGTAAAATTCATGTTTTTTTTAAATATAGGAATGAATGAAGATTCAGATAAAGATAATTTGATATTAAAGAACAAATTTAAATATATACAGTAATGTATGATGCTGTCGTACAATAGCAGTCTGTGCTCCGCCACTGAGGATAAATAAGAATAGGTACCATAACCAGAAAGGCACAGAGATCCTGTTTGATGTCCCCCAAGCAGATTGAATCAAAACTAATTTTTTACATTCAGAAACTGCTGTAGTTCAAAGAGACTTTTGAACTTGTCACATGTCACAAAGGTTATGTTAAGTCTCAAGAATATTCAGAAAAAGAGGTGACAGGTCAAATGAACAAAGTCAGGTCAAGTCAAGGCGTTCATTTTCATTTCAAACATTTACAAAGTACAGAGTGGAACCAAACACAATTCCTTCACGACTATGAACACAAGAAAACAAAAACAAACAACGATTTGATATTTCAGGAGTAAGACAACACACAATGCAGTCAACATAAGCAGTTATAGTGTGTGTGTGTACAGTTATATATGTGTGTGTGTAAGTGTGTGCACAGGCATGGCGTCTGTTACACCAAGTTGAGCGGTGTTAGAGCTTAACACCACACCCGTTGTAGTTCCTGCCATTAATGTAACAGCCGCAAGGAAGCTCCAGAAAGTGTCCCTGTGTGTATGTGTGTGTGTGTGTGGGCCACTGTGTGTGAGTGTGCTTATGTGTGTGTGTGTGTGCATGTGTGTTTGTGGGTGGGTGGTTGAGTTTCAATAAAATGGGGTGACGTGTTTTCTGCTAAACACTTTTCATTTTGAAACAGTTTTTTCTTCTGGTGCAGGAAATGTTAACTCTGTTTTTAGCATCGATGATGAACAAATTCCAAATTGTTATTCTGCGCTTGGATCCAGCATTCTGTGTTATAATTTTTCTTTCTATTTTCCTCTCCAGACCCTTAAAAGCTAAACTGTAGCACCATCTAAAAGAGGAACTATGGACAACCTTTCAAGGATACACCTGGAAGGCTGGGCCAAACTGTGTCAGAATCAAACAGCAGGATATACAAGCATCATTTTTGTATCAGTGTATACTCTGGTCTTCATAGCTGGGCTCGCCCTCAACCTCGTGGCCCTTGTCGTTTTCTTCTGCCAAGGCAAGTCACGCTCACACACCACCATCTACATGACCAACCTTGCTTTAGCGGACCTGCTCCTGGTCTGTACTCTGCCTTTCCGGATCTATTACCATAGTGGTTTCCTGGGTCTGAGTCAGAAGATCTGTGAAGTTGCTGGGCTCATATTGCTCGCCAACATGTATGGAAGCATCTTCCTGCTCACCTGTGTTAGCCTTGACCGTTGCTTGGCCGTCTGCTTCCCTTTGTCATCCAGAGTGCGCGAGGGACGCAAAAAGGCACCATTCATTTGTGTTGGGATTTGGATGCTAACTATAGGAGCTAGCCTGCCCATGTACCTGTCCAGAGGAAGGGATATGACTAATGAGACGAGGCAAAATAATTGTTTTGGAAGTTTTCCACATTATGCCACACAGACAACTGCACTTACCTCTTCCATGATCATAGGATTTGTGATCCCACTGCTGTTAATAGGTCTCTGTTCATGGGGGCTTCTTCGAGCTATTAAGAAAAGCACAGCTGCACAGACAGAAGGCTTAGTCAACAGTCGCAAAATCCAGAAGATGATTATTGTTAACCTGACCATCTTTTTGTTCTGCTTTTTGCCATATCATGCCATGCTGCTGGTGCTGTACTCCTACAGAAATACAAAGGAGATGCCCTGTTCAGTGATATCTGCCTACAAATATAGCCTGATGATAGCCTGCATGAATGCCACTCTGGACCCACTGGCTTACTACTTTACTACAGAGACGTTTCGTAAAAACGTTGACATGGACAGAGTTCGGAGGATGTGGCCCTTGAACAGTCACAGCTCTGATGGAAACAACCGCTCTAGAGCACCTCTGAATTCCTGAGGACATATTTTTCTCTGGCAGGTATAGTAAAACTCTCGTGGACATGCAGCTGTCCGAATCCAGATGAATGGTTTGTGACTACATTAGCACAGTCTGCAGGAACTGCATTGAGTCCGATAAAAAAGATAAGTCCCAACCAACTTTACACATATCTGACGTCGTTCAACACATGTGAAAAGCCAATTCACAGTTTGGAACTGTGTACGAGGCACTTCTGAAAATCATAGAGATGACTCAATGATGTTTAGAGGTTTCAGGAAGGCCCTAGAGTGTTTGTGTTCATAAAACTATGGAGGATGTAAAATGTTTATGGTTGGCTATTAGTCAGTAATTCGTTTGCATATTAGTTTTGGACTATTTTGCAAATGTTCTTGAACAGAAAGATGCAGCAGAAACAAAATGTTGGACAATTGCCTAATATATTCCTCAGCATTTATTGCACTTGTACAGCTTACATGTGTGCTTCTGTCCACAGCTTTGTTGAACGTGGCAATGACTAAATTCCAACCTGACATCCAAAATGTCATTTAACTTCAAAGAGTTTTAATACAGTTTCCAAAATAAAACATACATTTTGAATATAAAGATGTATGGATATTCTCTGGTAACCTTTACTTTATTGAATATGTAGCCTGATCACTCAGGCATTAAAATGTTTACTTTCTTCTCAAGTCTCTTTCCTACATTGCTATATGATAGTTTTGCCTTGTCTTGGTTTTGTTTTTGCTTTGCTTGGCTAATTAATGTAAGAATGAGAAAACTCTGGATATGTGTAAATATGCAGCATAAGTATATGTCCAACTGCTTACTAAAATACACCATACAAAAACTCTTATTATTACAACGGAAAAAAGGCAACCATATGCAAAAAAATCTAAATAAATACACACTGATTTCTGTCTGTATTGCAAGGTAGGTATTTATAGCTAGGTGCCCCAAAAGCTTTTTAAAGGATGTTTATGGGTTTTTAAAAACCCACTGTCCAAATAGTGGAGTAAATTGGATTTGCGTTTTAAGTTTCAATTTCAAGTTTTATAGTCATGTACACATAACGTTGCATCATTACCCGTAATTAAATTATTTGACTGGTGTTCTCCCAACTGTACACAAACATAGAAACGTAAACGGATATTTTTTTATTTGTGCAATAATTAGAAAATCATATTTTTAAAGTGTATTGCGGGTCAAACATAAGATTCAATATGCTTCATTTGTAGCAAAAAAAAGAAAGAAGAAAAAAAAAAACACTTACACAATAATGCAAATTTCTGAAAAATCCCTATGGGGTCCTAATAATATGTTCACACACGTGGTGGTGTACATGAACACTTTTGGTGTACACACACTTGCCTGCTCTAGATAAAACACAAACATCTGATGTTTGCAAAATCATTTCATGTTTTATTTCAAATTATAACAGGCAATAACATATTTAGCCTGTTTGTAACTGATTACCAATGTAACATGCCCTGGTTACAGTTGCAGTCAGTGCTTTCCATTTTCCACCTTCTTATTCCATGGCTTGTTTTTAAAAGTCAGTGATTTAGAATTTTCATGGATTACTTTTTTTCCTACAATTAGTTTTGTTTATTGGAAAGCAACGTGTTTTATTTTTCTGTCACTCCCAAATTATGCCCAAAGAGCCGTCCTGCTCTTAACATGCCTAATGCCGAAAGGAGAGAAAGAAACTCCTGACTGGCCTGATCTAAGCTGACTGAGTGATTAAAATCTAAAGGTACATTTTCTTTTTTGCCCTCTCACAAATTGTGTGTTTTACTGCTGTGATTGTGGTATGAACTTACACTTAGTAATTACAGCTTCAGAACATTCTATTTCACCACTGTTGTTAATGTCAGTGGTGGACAACAGCAGTTTGGCATGTCACTCTTAAATAAGGGATGCCTTTAGTTATAGTGACATCACTGCAAGTTTTTCTTTTTGTAGAGGTCATCATGTTTTTATGATCCGCATGAATCTAATTAACAAAGGTTACATCTATTTAACATGAAAAAGAACTCAAAATGTTTCAAAAACTAAATATTTTAGAATCTTGCTGAGTTCCAACTGCAACACTCAGCAAAAGATATCAGCCTTCAGCCTATAACTTGCACTTCATCGCCCACTACTCCTTCCTGTCAGCTCGGCTACAACGCCTGTTTTCTTTCCCTCCACTCAACCACATCCGTAGAAAATCATCTGAATACATTCAATAAATTAAATGAGCTGATGTCCAACAACTGTCTGATACAGTTTTGTTAGGTCGATGGTGGAAGATGCATTTTAAAAATGACACAAAAAAATCCTCATCGCAAACAACCCTGTTTAAAGCCCTTTTGGAATCTCAGGTTAGGCTCCATTCACAGAAGTTGTTTAATAAGCTGAGCTTGTGCTTTAACAGGTGGTCTTTTGGCAATTGACTCTTACCACCTATGATCTTAAGAGGTTTACTTTAGTATTTTACTTTAAGATTAAAAATTTTAAAATGTACTTTAGTAAAGACTTTAGTAAGAATTTTAGCAAAGTTTAAAGAGAGAACACAGGACTCCTTTAAATTGATACAACACACTAATATGAGTAATAATGAACAAGCTTGACAGGACTGTAGCAATGCAAAAAACAAAAGACACAGCATATTTCCTAAAATGGGTAATGTTCACCATGAGCACTGTAACTATGAACAGTTCCCTGAGCTGCATGTGAATTCATGTCATGGTGTGCTCCATAAAAAACAGTTTTCATTTAATCTGAATTATGAAAAAATTGGGAAGCCACATAAATCATAGAAGGACATCTGTATTTATTCATTTACATTAGGTAAAATAAAGTCCTTTATGGTGCATTCCACACAATATTTTATTTTATATAAACTTGATTCTGAACTGGGAGGCCCCTTTTTAAAATTACTGTTTAAAATAATTGACCTGGGAAATGAGTGAGTTTATAATTTTAAAAGAACTATATAAGCTTGCTATATAAACAAATGAATAGTAATATAATACAAATAAATAGAATATAGTAAAAATAATACCAAAAAGTTGTAAATATTACTAAAAGCTGGATGAAGAAAAAAAATTGGTTCCAGATGCACGGATTAGTTCAGTTTCATCAGCAGCACGTCTGATGTAATTTAAGCACGGATTACACCACAATGAGAGCGGCCACTATCTCTGGCACTCCTTACTGCTAAATTCCAAACTATTGCAAAAACATTTACAAGAAATATTTCTGCTGAAAATAATTATAACCTATAATATCTTGTCTTAACAGCAAGACATGTGAGATTATCAACGACAAACCCAAAACACTCATCAAGGATTGACTGTCAATATCAGACATGGAAACTGCAACAATGGCATTTATCAAAACTACAGCCTGGGCCACAGCCAAAACACAGTTAAACTCACCAAAAATGGTCGAGAAGAAATTCATCCATGACAATTAGGAAAGTGACTGTTTCTTTAATGTTTGTAAGTACATTACTGTTTTAGTTTCTATTGTATTTCAGTTTTAATCACAGCTTTTAACGTCCTGTAAAGTACTGATTTTGCACAAAGTTTAGCCTGTGGTTCTCCCAAGCTGCTAAGCCTGATAAGCCTGTAGTTTGATATTTAAGCATTATTATTGTTTCTGAACCTAATTATAATAATCATAAATCATGGTATTAATGCTATAATACACACAAGGTTGATCTATACCCAATAACTTATGATCCAGCTTGACCTCCAGTGTGTTACTGCGTATAGAGATTTTGGATGATGACTAAAAATATGACTGATTAAGAAGATCTCCAGAAATGGTTCATCAAACACAACGACATACATAAAATCACTTCTTTTTTATTTTAGTCTATTTTTTGTGAATAAACACATTGATCAGATGGATGGCATTTAAAATGGCAAGTTCATATGTTTCTACTTTCAGTCAAGCACAGAACTCCTTAGTCCACCACAGCATATTTTTGGGGTTTCTTTGTACCATAACTACTGTGAATTCTTAATTTTGTGAAGTATTTTTCAGGAAGGCCCAATATTTTTCAAATCAGTGTTCCAAAGAAATAGGGGAAGCCTTGAAGTTTCCCAACTGATGGCTGCCCTTGTGGGAAAAAAGGTGGGAAAAGAAAAGTAAGTCGGATTTAAGTGCTTAAGGTTACCATTTAAGCATTGACACCTCGTCTATTATGGTTTGCACGCTCCACTGGAGTATGTCCATCCCTGAGCTGTGAGAGTGAGAGCTAGAAAAAATCATACTGAAAGCGTGGGCTCGAGGTGAACACAGGAAAAAGTTGACAAAACATGAAGATTGTCTTGGTGAAAGTTCCCTCAGTGTTAGAGAATGTGGTTTCTGTGCTATTGTGTAGTGTTACCCTCCTCCACCCCACTTCCATACTGGCCCACCAACTCTCAGTTGTCCTTTTTGTTTTTAGTTGCTTTGTCAGAGGATAGCCTTTAGTTCACACCATGTGTTTGCCAGTGAAACAGAAATGAAGTAGGCTATGTTTAAGTACTCTTCATTAAGCACATAGTAGGCTCTCTTACAGGAGACTTTCTTATTGGTGGCAGATCTTCTAGTGTTGTGGCTCCCAAACTAGCTAACGTATTATTCTTCCCCTCTTATTCCATCAATCCAAGTTAAAAACTTATCTTTTCTATCATGGTAACACTTATTCTTGATGCCACTTTTTTATTTGTTCTGCCCTGCTATTATATTGTTTGTTGTTGTCACTTGGTAAATTAAGTGTGAGAAAGGTATGTGAATAAAAATAGATTTTAAATGTATATTTAAAGATTTTTTTAAATGTATATATATATAAATATATAAAAAAATAATATATATATATATATATATATACAGAACCCTGCACACCCATTAACACCCCCTAACTGAAGCATTAAGACTGCCCTTCACAGGAAGTAAGGGTCGTAGAACAAACTCTGACAAACTTTTGTCTATAATTACTAGATTTGGTACCTCACAGAACATTTTACCTTACTACTTAATACTAATGTACTTAAAAAACAGTGTTACTATTGTGACTGATCATGCGTTACAATATATATGATTTTCAGAAATAGAGTCCCAGCGGACTACGTTCACACTCCATTTTCATACCAGCTTCTGAAGAGCTCTGACTTCTCACAACGCATGATCAGTCACAATAGTACCTCTGTATTAAGTGAGATTCATATTTGAACAAAGGTACTTTAAGGAAAGCACAAGTTTGTGTAGAAAAAACAAACAAAAACCCTTGCTTGTAAATTGCGACACCAGTCGGAGTGCCTGGGAACTTTCCCCTCGAGATGGTGGGAAAGTGTGCTGCCGAAAGCTCCATTTATTATCATGGTAATTGCGAAGGGAGGTGGTTCGAAGGGGAGGTTTCGGTAGCTGCACGTTTTTTTAAAACGAGGTCACAAGCATCTAATTTCACTCGCCTGTTTTCCAGAGCCACAACAGCCGCACGGTTTTCGGTGGGGAGAAACGAGAAGAACGAAACTGCAAAGCGAGGGCACTGAAGGTTCTCGAAGAAGTGTTCAAAATTTGAAGGAAGCCTCTCTTAGGTACTAAAACCATGACCGCTTCCAACCTCAGCAACGGAGCAGAGAAGAGCTTCAACGCCAAGGAGGAGAGGAAGGTAACCTGTTGCACAGTTTGAAAGGACCTATTTAAGGATATAATTATTGCACGTTTCTGTGGATTTTTGTGTTACTGAGTCTGCACGCTCCTCTATATAACCACCTCATTACATACGACTTTTTCTAAAACTCTTGTTAGCTTCGAAAACCCCTGATTGAGAAGAGACGTAGAGAGCGCATCAACTCAAGCTTAGAGCAGCTCAAGGGGATCATGGTGGACGCCTACAATCTGGATGTGAGCTTTCTCTAACAGTCCACTCACCCGGTATTTTAATACTTAATTAATTGCTAGATTCGTTACTCATCTGTCAGTTTTGTACTCTCATACAAGCAATCCAAGCTGGAGAAGGCAGATGTTCTTGAGATAACTGTTCAACACATGGAGGGTCTTCAAAGAGGTCATGGACCAGGTAGGCAGCATGTTATGCCATATATGTCCGAAAATGTGGGAATGACATTGTATACAGTATGAATTGATATCCTCTCCAGATATGATTTTTCTAACTTAACATACACAATAAAGTGAGTGACCCAAAAGCATCTATTCATTATGCCTGTTCATTAGGCAACTAGAAGTGTTTCTTCTTCTTCTTCTTTTTCTTTTTTTATTATTCTGATCATTTTTTAAAGAGTGGAATCCTTTGTTTTCTACAGCTGGGGGCCAAGGGCCCAGCATGGCCTTTGAGTCACGTCAGCGTTACAGCAGCGGCTACATCCAGTGCATGCATGAGGTGCACAATCTACTACTCAACTGTCCTGGAATGGACAAAACCCTGGGGGCCCGTCTACTAAACCACCTGCTGAAGTCTCTGCCCCAGATTGGTGCCGAGGGCAGTGCCAGTATTGGCTCTGCTGCCCCCAGCAGCACTACTCCCACTTCCCCTACACAGTCGCCTCTTTCTCTGTCCTCCTTCCAGCCCCAGCCTCTCCACCTACACACCCCTCCCTCCCCTGTGACCCCTCCCTCACCCAGGAGCCCACGCTGCTCTCCTGGCGTCCTTCAACCGAGAGAGGGGGGTGGCATCAGGCCCCGGCAGCAGCCCTCCCCACCCAGGTCACCCTCGCCCTCCCCCCAGCCTCCAGCACAAGCAGCCCTTCCCCCATTCTTCCCAGGAGGCGACCCCTCTATGTGGAGGCCGTGGTGAGAGCATAACCCTCCCCCATCTCCCTTACCCGCCCCCTGCTTCCACCGCTCCCTAATAGTGTCCATTACATCCTCATCTCCTGGGATGTTTGAGTGCTGGGACTTTTCATTCAAAGAGCTCAAGGGGTCACCAAATAATAGTAGGTCTCGAAGCCCCCCGGGGTTTTTCTAAAGCTCTATTCTGTGGGCCTGATTTATTACGGTGTGTGCTTGTTTGGAGAATTTGAAAAACAAAAGAGAAGCACCTCCTCATATAGGAATGAGGGACTAAAAGAGAATTGTTCTTTCTCACTTAATCATGCGGTTATTACTTTTTGTTGAACTGTTTTTTTTGTTTGTTGCATAATCACTTCTTCCTTTTCTTATGTTGTTTTTTCACTTCAAGGATTAGTATGGACTTATGCATTTTATACTATGCATATCATGCATGTAGTGTAGGCATTGTGTTTTTGAAATAATGGACATGTTTACATCCTTCATTGTAAAACTAATCAATAATCACTGATCCACAGTGGCTCAGAGCAGAAGAAGAAAATGGAGGAGATTTTTAAAAAGAATTGCTTCATCCTTGTATATTACAAGAAAAGCACATAACTGGTACCTCATATTGAAGCAGCTGAAACTGATTTCTTCTTTATTTCTTTGATATCTGTTGTAAGTTCTTTTTTGTATTATGAAGTTAGTGAAATGATGGACGGTAGTGATGCTGTGGGTCAGTCGAGGGAGGTCTATTTTGAGACTACATGGGTTAACTGGAACGCTGTGATACTAAACTGGAAATAATCATTGTAGCTCCTTTGTTATTGTTTTCTTTTACCGTTATGTATAAATATTGCCACTTTTTAAGTCAGAGCTGTGTCAAGATTCATTCTTATCAATTTCACTTTCCTCACGAATTTTGGGTGGCCACAGACAAACGAAGTCTCACTGATACCATGTCAAACAAGCAGGTGCTTCCACCTACTGGTTGAAAGAGTTGTTGATAAGACTGCAGCATGAACAGGATATTCAAAGCTCAGCCATGGTAGTGTAAGATTGCATTGAGAGATATGGACCGATATCCAGTTATTCATAATTGAAACAAAAGAACTGGACATCTAACTAAACTCTTTGATGAACAATAATCCTATGTTGTAATAATGAAACTTGTTTTCAAAAATAGAAAATAAAAAAATAATATAATAACACAATATGCCGGGCTTAAAGTATATTCCGGCACCATGCCACAACTCCGGCGTGCGGCACTGAGGGAAAAAAATACATATATATTTTAGAGCCTGCTCATGCGGTTTAATATTTTAGAGCCAATTTATTTCACCTACCAATCATATGAGAGGAACGCAGCTTTAACCAACGTTGCAAGTCTATCAGAAGCATGAGAAGGGCGGGTCCTTGCAACACGGTATGATTGACACCCATACGTCAATGTCACGTTAGCGTTGTCGGAGAAAAAAAATGAAACGCAGGTTTATGAAGCCTGGGGATGATTTCCTAGCAATAAATAGATAAAAGATTAAAAATAAATGGCGCTGGGCGTGGATTGAAGAAAGATGAGATTGCGAGCCTTTTGGTAGTTGGTTCAAGAAACTGAGAGAGCCCGGGGCTTGTTTCTGCACGTTTTGCTCGAGGAAGCAGCGGTAAAAAAGTGCTTGCTCGTCATGATTTAGACTCCGGTCATAGAGCCGCTGTCCGTGCACTTAAACTTACCACGACAACTGTTACAGCTGACACACGGTTGTCTATGACAGACCGTGTCTGCGATTTAAAAATATGTTTGTGCACATTTATAGCAGAACAAGATTTTTTGCTTACAACCCAGAAACATATGAAAATGGCCTTGATTTCACTTCTAATTTTCAGTTTAGCAGTTCATTTCTTTAGCACTTTGAGCACTTGTTATTTAAGCACTTTAAGCTCTTGCTATTGTTTAGCAGTGTTTAAGCACTTTAAGCTCTTGTTACTTTATTTTTGTTATTATAGTCAATATTTGACGTAGGCTAAGCCCTTCAAATAAAAAGCACCCCCCCCCCCCCATAGAAAGTTCTGGCTCAGGATTTTTTTTTACTTTAACCCCCGAGTCAATCTACCACCAGCTCCTTGTTTTTTCCAGTGTTGATCTGGACGTAATTCTCCTAGCACAAGTCCACAAAATTCAGTTCTTAGTAGTCCCTATCATCCCCATAAGTGATGAGGCTGACAGCTGCAGAGTCATCAGATAACTTAATTCCAAACAAATTTTAGACAATTTCTTTTTGCTCCATTCACTTTTAAGTTTTCACATAGTGAAAGATTAATAAACATTTTCAGAAAACTAACAGAGGAGATTTTGTTTGGACAGGAATAATAAAATCCCTTAATCTACATATAGTAACAATGATACCCTACTATTTGTGTGTATTACAGTGATATAAATGCTGTACCAAAGTGTTTGTATGGCACATTTTTTTAGTTTAATAATGCACAATATTAAAACAGCAAAACAAAAAAGGAATGTGCAAGTGCTTGCTGGAACACAAGAAAAAGGAAGTAAGAAAAAAATCCAGTAGAAGTTATCACTATCCTCCTCTAGATGTCACTTGCGGAACATAATGAGACACTCCTCTTATTTAGGGAGTGTGTGTGTGTGTTTGTGAATGAATGAATGAAAGAGATAATAAATCTAAGCTGGGTATATTAGAGTATCAGCAGCTTTCATCAGATGGTGTAGGTTTTGTCTGGAATTATTATTCTTATTCCCAAGTTGATATAAAAAGACAGTAAATTTAATGAATAAATATCAGCCTTGTGTTTTAATGACATGTATTACTATCAAAATACTAAAACCTAAATACCAGAATCTGCATAAACCATTACAACCTATGAGCTCCAGTGCGATTTTCACAGTTATTACTGCTGAAATCAACAGCTACAAACCACCCATATTGCATTTAAGTTCAAATATGTGATGTGCATCTGTAAATTTATATTTAATCTTTTTAGGGTGTAGGATTACAAAAACAATTTACCTAAATGGTATATTTTCTAATGCTGTATACATGATAGATATTATACCATATAATAAGCAGAACTGAAACTATCACGTACATTCTGAAATATCCTATGTTGCACTGGCCTAAGGCATGCCTGCATGTGCCTGAAAATGTGCCAGCATAAGCACATCTGAAAGTGATTGTCTAGACCTCTAGGCTCCAGTAACACTCGACACATATGCTTAGTCAGTAAATTTAACCGTGAGATCTTTACATGTATCTTTTTGTTCATGATTTATTTAGACTCAGAAACAAGTCATAACAAATTAAGTAACGAGGCCCGATGCAAATGCATAGGGTCTTTACCGAAGTCCATGGTGACAGAAGACTGTAGACTGGGAATACGAACTGTTAATTTATACTGAGCCGAATCAACATGACAATCACTGTGAAAAAAAACCCACAAAAGGGCAACGCATAACAAAGGACTAGATATAGCAAAGGGGTATGCAGACATTGGGACAAAGCAGGAAAGCCAAGACAAAAACAAAAACACACTGCCAGTGTCACAGAAGAAGGTAAACAAAGAAGAAATACAGGACTGGACAAGTTGCTGGATGGGAAGCTGGACAAAAAACTGAACAGATGGCCAATGGGGAGACTGGGTTTCTGACAGTACAGGTACAGAAACAAGGACAAAAACTAGGACTGTGGAGGACAAGAAATGGGGAAAGTGACAGAGACTGAGACAGGAACAAGCAGATAACAGACAACTGGAAAACCTAAAAACGGGAGAATAGGTCAGAGGCCTGGCAGATAACTAGGAGTCTAGTCAGGCTGGGTACTGGGTAAAAGCTGACTGAATATGAGACCAGGGCAACAGCTGTGTCCTGGGCAGCTGACAGGGCAGCTAGCTCAACAGCTGCAGAAAGAACTTCTGGAGGGAAGGTGGACAGCAGGTCAGGAAACTGGGCAGTTGTTGGCAGGTGAGGAGACTAGGGGGGCATCATGAATTTATAGGCATGGTATCTACACTATATAGACAAATGTATTGGAACATGTGATTATTACACCAAGAGGGACTTAGACTAACATTGCACTTAATACACAGATTTTAATATTGACTTGGTCCACCCATTTGCAGCTATAGCAGCTTCCACTCTTCTGGAAGGCTTTCCACAAGATTTTGTGTTTTCTGTGATATTTTGTACCCATTCATTCTGTAGAGCATTGATGAGATCAGGCACTGATGTTATACGAGAAGACCTGGCTCACAATCTCCGCTTAAAGTTCGTCCTAAAGGTGTTGGATGGGTTTAGGAGCAGGGCTCTGAGCAGCCAGATAATTTTTTCCACACTGAACACCATATCTGTTTGCACCTTGCTTTGTGTGCTTGGGTGCAGGCATGCTGAAATAGAAAAGGCAAAATCCTCCAAACTGTGTATACTTAGTTGGAAGTATGTTGTGGTCCAGAATGTCTTAGTATTCTGAAGTATTTAGACTGCCTTTCACTTGAAATAATGGGCCTAGCCAAAACCCGAAAAGCAGGTTTGTCCCTGTACTTTTGTCCATATAGCATAACACATTCTGGGCAGCAGGCAAGGCAGGTGGGAGATTCAAAATACTAGAAGGTGTTGATAGGTTAATGGCTTCCTGTGCTCTGGGCGGTTCTGAGGAGCCAAGTATCTTCTAGACAGTGCCACCTTTCAATACAGAAGGGAAACAGGGAAACACAAACAAAAACAAAAGAACATGGCTAAAGACACATGAAAGGGTAACAGTGAGGGAAACAAAGGCTGTGACAGGGCAAGATGTCTCACACATTTTGAGAATACAATTGAAATTACATCAAAAGCACATAACACTTTTTACACCACAGGAAAATGTCAGTGCACTTTAAATTGTATGAACTTAAACACAACATAAATGGTTAATAATTCCTTGCATGTTGTGACTTTGGTTACATTTCCTATATTAACTATTCTGTACTTAACTAGACTTTGCAAATATAATTGTTCTGTTCAATAGCTTATCATAACCTGGGTCAATGGGGTTAGCGAGTCCAAGTGTTCTTGGGTGCAAAAACACCCTTTGAGACAGACAGACCTACACCACCATACCAAGGTGCAATCTAGCATCTCCTATCTAGCTGACATACATGTCTTTGGGATGTGGGAGGAAACCAGAAAACCAAGCAGATACACATGCTAATACAGGGAGAACATACAAACTCCACAAAGAAGATATTCAGACAGCCCTGGTGGGGAACTGAACCCAGGCCCTCCTTCCTATGAGGTGACAGTACTATCTGCGCTTACCTGCCAACAAGTTTAATGAACTAGTCTGGGCTAATAAAACAGTTAGCTTATATCAGCTAGTCTCTGCTTAAATCTTAAAAATAAAGATTGTCAGTTGTTTAATATTCGCTTAATCATTCATTTTCTGCAACCGCTAATCCCTCACTAGGGTTGAGGATACCTGGATTTTATCCTGGGGCCAATCTGCAAGAGGCAGTAACTCACACAGGGTGGGGCAACGCCCACCACAGGGCGCACTTGTTTAGTATTTATTTCTAGATCTGAGAATAAGACGAACTAAAAACTGGAATACTGCGTTTAAATGTGTTGCATTTAACTGTGATCCCTTGGTCCACTCTTCAAAGGATTTTATAATCATAAATATAAAAACATTTCATTCCCTGGTTGTGTTCTTTTTGCTGAATGTGACAAAATATTTTATTGCTCTACACAGAACACAGAATAAGCAACTGCAAAAATGAGTTTCCTTTGAGTTTAAAGTGCTGTCCCAATTTAGAACACAAACTGCTCCACTTTACCTGAAATAATCTTGTGACAACTCCCGAAAACACAAAGGACGTGAGTTCGTAACTTTTATGAAGGTCCCCTGCTGCATCTAACAAAAAATGTCCCACTTTTGCTCAGATCATGATAGGCAGCGGTCCTGCTCGGGGGATTTGGGGAGCAGCAGTGGACTAGAACAGATAATGAGAGCTCAAATATACTTGAGAATTTCTTCATTCAAATGAAGAAACACAGAGGAAGGATTACAGAAGGAACCAAAGGCAGTGAAGAACCATGGTAATTCACTAAAGACAAACAACATCAAGCTTTTTCCCCAAAGGCCTTACCAGGATGTTTTCTGAGGGTTTCCTGAATATATATTTTTTTGTTATGCACCATAATGTTACTGTCGTCATTGGATAACAGCAGAGTATCAGACCAAATACAACAGACAAGGAACCACTGAATTCCGCAAATGTGTGTGTGTTTGTGCATATGTGTGTGAGGAAACATTGGAAAATTTTACACGGAGGTCCTTGCATTTTAAAACAGTTATCGCACATGAAGTGACAGAGGTGTGTCATACCTTTCGTAGATTTGGAACAACTTCTACCCCAAACTTTCATTTAGATTTGTAATCGGACTCTATGCTACTCTGAAGAGTCAACTGGAACTCGTGATCCCATGGAGTCCCCTCGAGTTTCATTATTCAGAGTCAGTGGCCATAGGGAAGCTCTGGGATGAATGGACTGTTTGTTCTGCTGGAATATTGTATGTGACCAAAACAGATGGAGGGTGGGACAACAGCCAAGTAGTAAACCAAATACAACAGACAAGGGACCACTGAGCTCCTCAAATTGTTAAACTAGGCTAAATAGGCAATTACAATAAAATTCTAATTAGGGTATTTGAAGTGCCAGCTTGCTGAGACACTTAAATCCGTTTGGTGCAATTACTTATTCCTGCAGTTCAATCTGTAGTCTACAGAATATGATTACAATATGCATTATATGTGAACATGAAAGGTTCCATAATTCTCATTTTTCAAGAATGGTATAGTTCATCACCAGGTAGCTTGCACAGGGTCCTGGGTTTGATTGGTAGCCGGAGTGGCCAGTGTTTTTTCTTTGTGGAGTTTATCCCTGACTCTGCATGGGTTTCTGCAGGGTGTGACTGTGTGTATGTCTGTGTGTCTGTTTCTCTGCTTTTTAATCTACGAATGCTGGGACAGGATTCAGCACCTCTAATAGGGATCAACTGATTGTATAATAAAAATATTTAGTGTTCGTGAGAGTTACTATAACTTCCATTTCAATATATTTTTTCCATTTAGCCCCTAGAACATATCAGGCTGTTTTGTGTGTGTGCCTTTAGGACTTATATATGCCCATCAGCTTCTGATAGGCTATCTTGAATTGTGCCTTGAGCTTAAATAATAAAAGTTAATAAGTGAGACTAAACTTGCTGGAAGCCCAGTTAAACCCAAAACACAGAGATATGTAAGAGTTGATAGACCATGCTCTTTATTATGAAGTCACTCTCAGCAGAGAGAGTAATTCCCACTGGGATCCTGCATTCTCACTTACATGCATACCGTGAAAAGAAGTTCAGAACGACTGGTGTACTCACAGTACCAGCTGGAGTTGAGTGGAGTTGGGCATAGAGACTCAATGACTAAGCATCAAAGACTACCATTTCCATGTTTATATACCATGTGGCTCGCATAATTTCTGGTTCCCTGTGCATGTCACATGACTGGTGTGAATGACATAACACCATCCCCCACCCCCCCAGAACTGTCACCCCTCATGACAATCCCTTCAGACCATAGCCTTTGCATTCAAGTTCCAGGTGCCCCAGCCATGGCATTACAAGAGGAGGATCGAATTGTACGGTGTAGGTAGGACCACCATCGAAGATCCTGGAAGGAGGTGGGGGCAGGGACCTGCTGAGACATAGGAGAGAAGAAACATGTTATGAGATATTGAGTTAGATGTGGAAAACAGGGTGTACCCCAAAAGTAGCAGGCAGCTGTAGGCAGTAGGTGACAGGGTTTATCTGGTGGACGACCTTGTAGGGTCCAATTAACTGGGAGGTGAGCTTGTGTAACCAACCCTACGGTGGCAAATACTTAGAAGCTCCCCTACACACAAGGAACAATGGGGCTGACACAAGTGCTCTTGTGTTAAAATTGACCGTTTATTAAATAAAAATAAATCCACATTAAAAAATAGGGCATAGTAGGGCACTAAAACATTAACTCCAGCTCTCAAGGAAAGAAAAGAAAAAAGAAAGAAAAAATAATAATAATAATTAAAAAAATTAATAATTAATCCCACACACACATCCCGAAAGTCACAGACAAACCCCGCCAAAATCAATTAATACTCCTCATACGGGTCTTCATTTCACACCCTGACGCGTGGGGTAAGACATACAGTCAAAAATAAACACACAACATAAACAAAAATAAACAACCAAATACTTCAAAACACAGGAAAAACAGTGACTAATGGAATGGATGAAGTCAGTCCTCCTGGAATCAGAAACACAGATATTACAATGTCTTTCCATTTTCAGTATTATAATATACTATTAAAATTCTCATACCTCCACTCCTGAAACTGTTCCCAATAATTGACTACTAATGCTCCATGGACACTGCTTTATCTTAATATAGCAAAACAAACAAAACCAGATCAGGTCTCTGCAAGGTCACAACTTTCATAAAGAAAACAGATAAACTTACATAGGAAGGATCAGTTAGGTAAGTGAATCACTATCGATGCACACTAGTTAAAAACTGTTCAATTGCTACACGCACTCTGTAGCTCCCACCAGCTCGTGACTCTTAAGTTTGTGACCACAACACACTGTAGAAACACCACACAGAACAGTTAGTTCTAAACAGAACACTTAGTATACAAAAAATAGCCTTACTAAAGGGACTCACATGATTGTTTGCTCTATTAGTTCCAACCCTGGCTGCAGCAAACGCTACACGCTATTGTTCTTCGGCTCGTGTCTCCAAACTCTAAGGATCACCTGAGCCATCTGGTTAGGGCAATCAACTCTTAAAGCGAGCCACCTGATTATGGTATTCAACTCCTAAAGGGGCGGGGCACTGCATGGTGCTTCTTGTCTCTCCCCCCTATACCTGCTACACTTGCGTGAGCTTGTTTTCTTCTTTGGCTCTCGACGTCTGCTGTCGCAGACTCTCTATATTCTACAAGAAATTATGGATTTGATCAACTGGTCTCTGAATGAAATTGACACCATCTTCTCGACCAGAAGCTCGGGTTCGGGGGAACCCAACTGTCTTGCAGGTACGTTTGCGGCTGGATACACGATGGATGTTTGGTAGAAGTGGCGCGTCGTGTGCCTGGCAACACTGTCCTTGGAGGACATTGGGGTCTACCTATTTGGCACTTTGATGAGTTCAGTGAGTTAAGTG
>JBBKCR010000012.1:10803228-10819601 GCA_037577295.1 Ladigesia roloffi | reverse complement strand
GTGTGTGTGTGTGTGTGTGTGTGTGTGTGTGTGTGTGTGTGTGTGTGTGTGTGTTTGTGGTATCAGATTTTCCACACACTCCTGCAGATCATTGAATCAGCAGCTGTGGGAAACCCAGCTTCTCAGATTTCAGCAAAGTAGGCTAACTCTCTCCTCCACAGCATTGAATACATATACAGATCCATCTGACCACATTCAGCTTAAACGCATCATTTTATCTGACACAGCACACTGTTTGTCACTGTTGAAACAAAGCCTTGCAAATCCAAAGATGGAACTTCACAGTTCTCTCTTGGCAAGTGTTTAACCTAACTAAAGGTTAGGTTAAAAGATCATGGATCCTTTTGCCCATGCATTACAGAGCATAAACCAAACTGGTTGTTTTGCATTTATGTACAAATGTGAAAAATTACACCCTTCCCAAAAAAGAGATCCATGGTTAGTTACAATAAAAATGATTAGCATCCACTGTAACTCCTGGGCATAAAAAACAAAAAAACATCTGGATTGTTTGTTGAATGACTTGGGAATGGGGGTCATATGTGGAATCAGGTGGCTTCTATTGTGTGGGAGCACAATGTGAGTAAGAACCGTGCACATTCCTGAGGTTATTAGAAAATTCCTCAGAGCCAGAGGTTTGTTCGTCCTCTGAAAGAAGACCTAAACAACACTACTATTGTATAAATCCTGTCACATAAACAACCGTTAAAAGAGCGACCCTAATTCAAACACACCGGTCAATGCTTATATAACGTATCTCTTGATAAAACACATTCACTGTCTTTGTGCTTGCCTCTTTCCTTTTCCACATAAGGGCCACAATCCTTCTGAATAATACACAACTGTGCTAACAGACACTGGCCCCTGCTTGGTGAAATATTAATGCAGAGAAACTGGGCTACAAGGATTAGATAGGTGTGCTGTCCGTCGTACCTCTCTGGTCTTGTCTGGATGTTGGAAAGGCAAGGTAAATTCTGCTGTACCTGGCATTCTGGGTTATTGACAGCTCTCAGTGCCTCTTGCCCGAGTTTCCTGATTGCATTACGTCCCTGATGCAACTGTTGCTTCGTTCAGTCTTCTTTACTAATTAGTGCAAGCAGACAGATTAATCTGAAAGCCGTGGTTCTGCTATGGAGCAGAAGTTTGGTATAAAAAGCCAGATGTCAGATGTGTACAACACACGTGCAATCAAGTCTTCTGGCAGCTGCCTCTGTAAAAAGGCCGGCACAGAGTCAGAGTGCATTATGGTAACCAGGTCAGAAAGACTAAAATTATTTAGATTTTAGGACAGATGGACTCAGGGGCTTGTTGTAAACAGTGTTTACACAAAAACATACTTACAGTCATTTTAAAGCCAGTAAATTGTGAAGTTCCAGTTGCCCTCTTCCCATGGTATTTTATCATTACTGCACCTCTGACAAACCCATATAAATACTCTTCCAAGTTGAAAGGAGAAGGTGAAAGCTGAAAAGATACCACCTTTGGATCAGCACTGAGAGAATTCCCCCTTGAGTGTCAAATGGGCCTGTTACTAAATATTTTTTGAAAAAGAAACTGACACCAGGCTGGAGAAAAAGGGAGAATTTCAAAATGCTCTTAAGAGTTTGAAAGAAAGATTTTTAAACATTCTTTAGAGTTGAATTTTAAGTCTTTGGAGTGTTCTTGAAGGGTCGGTGTCCTACATCATTCATCTTGATTCTTCCATTCCCTGAGATCAACTTTTGTATATTTTTATTCACCAAAACGAGAAATTAATTTTATATGACCTTTTGAATGATTGATTAGAATAAATACTGTTTGGAGTTGGGGAAGCTGGGGGTCTTGTAGTTAGGAAGTTGCCTTTTTGATTTTAAGGTTGTGGGTTTTAATCCCAGTGGCACCACTGGGGTTCCCTTGAGAAAGTGTACCTTCTCCAGCCGTCCTGCTTCCCTGGTGCTGCGTTGCTGGCAGTCCACTGCTTCACTTGGTGAATGGGTTAAATACAGAGAAGAATTTCACATTGTTCACACTGTGTGCTGTGGTGTGTTCACATGTGACAATAAGGACCACTTTAGTTAAACAGGCTGTCTTTGTTACTTTGCAAGAGAGATATATAACCTCTGTCCTAACCAACTGTCCTGTATTATGTCCTATCTAAATTCAGAAAGGACGCCAGGCTAAAACACTCTCTATTTCTGGACTTGAATGGGTATACTGCATGAGGCAAATAAATGTATGTGTAATATGTACATATATGAATGTATGAATATGTTTTTTTTGTATGAAATAATGGAAACAATGAATTTTAGACAGGCTTAAGTCATGGACTGCATGGACTGAGGATCACATGGTACACTATTAAACATTGTCAGTGTTCATTTACTACATTGATCTATTTCACTGATACAAACAAAACCATGAACATTTGATTTCCCAGGATATGGGGCCTTTAATGGAAAATGAGCTATTTAAGACAAAACTTATGAATCCTCTTTCCCTCTTCGCATATGCTTAGTGGTCATTACCAGCTGGCCTTGTCATATGTTCAGCATTGCAAAACGATTAGAGGCTTTAATCCTACAAATAGACAGCACTCAAATAGACATACCCACATCCATGTGGGTGCAATACCCATTAGCTATTGTCCTACATTAGCCAAATAAACTAAAAAGAAAAATTGTCATCTTACAACCACTGCCTTATATAAACAATTCCTACTTAATACCAGGGCTGGGCTGTGCTTATTATTATGATAAATTACAAAACAAGATGTCTCACTTTATCTTTACAAATGTATCATAGCACTGGCAGCAGTTCTGAAGCATGTTTCATTAAAAGGTACAATAGTTATTCCTACTTAGTTGCATTTTATTTTGTGTAGTGTAGTGTGTTTTTAAAAAGATGACACTGCTGCTTGTTTGTGTTGGTTCTCAGTTCTAAGTTCTCAGTAAATATTGTGTGACATATCATACATTGTGGTATCCTATTTTTGACAAATCACATACGACTACTTGTTGTCCTTATTTGCCGATCAAGATAATTCATGGTTATATTCTGGATTGTTTTTCATTGTCCACATAGTTTACTACAGTAATTTGAACTCTTGCCTCATATAATGAATAGACATAGAATCCTTTAAGGAGGGTACCATAATTTAACCAGTCACAAAATTGTGGCTCCCATTCCTGGCTCTGGGGATTTGTTTAAATTGTTTGAAGTTGTTCAGACCTGAGGGTACTGGGAGAGGCACACAGGGAATATGAAAATATGGTCAGTAGATCGTCAGCGGTGCACAGTCATATCAGTCCAACGGTTTCTATCAGAAACCTAGTTATTTTTTGATTTGCATAAAAAGCCATTTGGAAACATTAGAGCAGCATTATGGCCATGTGGGTGACCTAAGCATAATTTCTTTGCAAAAGTACCCCTACCAAAAAATAATAAGAAGCGCAATATTCCTTAGATTTAAGATTAAAATACACTGTGCCATCACACAAATTCCAGCACTGTATATTAATTTAGAATTACTGAGGATATGTTTCTATATGCAAAATGTTAAATCTGTTTTCAATATATTCAAATTTCATGAATTAGCTGGACATTAAGGAAAGGTTGAAAGGTTTAAAAACAAAACAAAAATAAACAGTAATATACTTTAGCATAAAAATATAGTCTAAATAAAATAAAATTAAAATCCGTGTGCAATGTTCTGGCTGCCTGCTGCTTCAGTCGCTTCACTTCATTTCTTTTCACTCTTTTAATTCCTACACTGGACAACAGACCACACAACACCAAGAGTCCTTGGCCAGTATTTCAAAGACTACATTTGTGTACATCCGTGATTCACAAAAATTCGAAATCGTTTTGGATAAAGTGTCTGCAAAATAATGTACATGTAAATATTGTGCGGTACTACTTATAAATTCCTCTAGAGGGAGCTCACACAATTTAAAACAAAGTGGCGCTGTGCAGTCGCGTAGTCTGCAAGCCATTGTGAAGTGATACAAATTGAATCTAGCTACAAAAATGAAAGTTCAGCCGGTTCAGGATTTTGCATTCCCCTTGTTGATCTAATAGTGCATATTGTAGTAATGATTAAATCTTAGATCCAAATAATTCATCATTATGATTTTTATGATTACCACCAAAACATGCGTGATTGTGGATAGGCTGATTGAGCACATTCAATTGCCCCTAGGTGTGACTGTGAATGTGTGTTAGTGTGTTGCCCTGCGACGTGCTGGTCCAGGGTGTACCCCGCCTTCGCCCATGGCAGCTGGGATAGGCTCCAGCCCCCCTACCCCGAGTTCGGGATAAAGGGTTAGAAAATGGATGGATGATGATCAATAGGCTATTTTGGTGCCCTATCCATGTTAATGCACGTGTATGTAGCCTAGCTGACTGTAAGTGTTGTGAAATTGTTGTAGCTTAGAGCAACAACTGCTCAGTCACATAGTGGTAGATCACAATAACCACCCGTCCTATGTTGCATCATTTGTTACAGAGTTCTAGACTGCAGTTGGAATAAATCTAATGAAACTACCTACTGGAATGCATAATCTGAACAGTGAAGTATGGTGGAGGACTCAACCTCACATTCCCAGTAAAGAGTAATGTTAATGCTGTACAAAAATAGATTTTAGACAAGTGTATGCTTCCAACTTTGTGGACACAGTTTAGGGAAGGCTCTTTCCTGTTCCAGCAGGACTGTGCCCTGTGCTTAAAGTGAGGTCTTCAAAGCATTGGTCTCATGAGTTTGGTGTGGATTAACTCCAGTTTCTCAACTGACCACATTTGGGATGAGCTGGAAACGTAAATTAAGAGCCAGCTCTTTTAGTCTAACCTTAGTGCCCGACCTCACAAAAGCTCTTTGTCTAAATGAACACAAATGCAACAGACACACTATTGTGGAAGGTCTTCCAAGAAGAGTGGAGAGTGTTATAGACACAAGGGGGGTGGACCTCATTTTAAACCCTTGGTTCTGGAAAGGATGTCCAATAAGCTCATATAGGTGTGTTGCTCAGGTGTCTGTCTATCTGAAGTCTTGCTGTCTACAAATCATCTTTTGTCATTGTATAACCAAGAAACAGTCATCAAATTCTTGGCAGGAAAAAACATGCAGACTCTGCTGTTCTGTGGTTGGTTGGACTCAAATGTTGGCTTGCAACCACAACTTATTTTTAAATATATGTGTGTGTTTGGCTGTAAGTCCGTATATGAGCATAGCAAGGCCCACAACAGCATAGCTGTGTGAGCTGGGAAAATGAGTCACTACAGCGTGTGTCCAACACAGCTCACTGCCTTAATAAACAGTGTTTCAAACCCAGTGCACAATTTAAAGTGTACTCAGTAGCGTCTTTTTGTGTGTATGTGCAGTTTGATGCACTTGTCAAGGAATAACTTAAAACAAAACAACTATGAAATAGATTCACACCCAGCATTCATGTGTATAAAGTTGTGTATTTTTGTATTGAGCTTTTTTTTCTTTTCTACAGATTTATTTTTGTTCTTCTCTCAGTGTGTCTTTTCAGTCATTACATTAGGAATTTACTCCATGAACAATAGTTTTCTCGTTCTGATTTTAAAGTTTCTTCACCCACTTTATTTACATAAACACTCTAACGCGTCAGCCATCGAATCGTCTTACTTTTGTTTATTTTGAGCATTTTCTCCTCGATTTTACTACCCATAGTCTTGCTGCTCTACTTTGCCAGTGGTGGGATTTGCCACTAATGAACCTCTGGATGACGTGTGACGTCAGGAAACGACCTATAGCAGCAGACTGTGACTGTTCTCATGAGTCCAACACACACCCACACATCCACACACCCTCCCCTCATCCCGCCAAGCCCGATCTGCCGACACACACACTTTCTAAAAAACAAAGGCGCCCTTTCGTGCTTTAATCGGAGGAGCTGGAATAGGGCTGAATGTGTGTAGGTGGTCTGTCTGCTGGAGCCCTGGACCCTGGTCTCAGTTCCCCGCAGGCTGGATGTGAGTGTGGGCCGGCCGGGGCTGATCCGAGATGCTCCGCGGCTGCTGGAGCTCCGGGCCGAGTTCATTATGCTCTGCAGACGGTCTGCGAGGTAAGAGAGCCCACCTCGGCGCGACAGAGAGGAACAACTCGGTTAGAGCCGGGAGGTGATTTGGGGAGTGCGGCTCGTCTTTGCTGGACCGAACCCTCCATTTGTCCGGCACCGCGTCAAAACAAAGACCACCCCTCCGCGTCTCGCCATACTTCTCACTCGGCCTGATTTATATGCTAGATTTTCTCGCAATCATTTCAATGACAAGGGATTACTGGCTAAATAAGATCAGTTTTCTATTGTCTAATCATAACCTCAGCTTTTACACATTTTTTGCAGTCCTCGGCTGGTTTTCAGTGCAGCGAGAGAGAGACCGAGAGACGATTCGCGTGCAAAGAAACGAAGGAGCTGTTTGGTGGTTTAGCTGTGAAGATCAAACGGATACTGTGTAGCTCAGTGTGTTCAGATTAAAAGCTGATAATAATGTGCATCAGTATATATATATATATACATTAGTGTTTGTGTGTATTTATGGGAATATGTTCTGTATGAATGTGTTTTATGTGTATATGGTCATATAGAAAAAATGAAACGTGCGTGTGTATGTGATCCATAGCAGATTATAGTCAGAGCAATATACAAACAAAGTGGTGATGTGTATACATGTGTGTATATGAATGATTCAAACCAAATATAACAGTAACATATTTTTACTTGCTGGATGACATTCTTTCTTTGTTAACCCACAGTTAATATTCTGTGTCCTGTTTCTGATACACTTATTGTATTATGGTTTTGTCTTCGTCTTTGTTCTCCTTCTACTCTGCTCTTTGCTCGGCTCTCACCTATCTACTGTGACAAATTGCTCAAAACAAGCATTCATTTGTCCGGCAGGAGGATGCGGTGGCTGGGGTGCTATCGGCTGGGACCGATATGGAAAGCACTTCTGGTGTTTGTGGTCATTGCCTTTGCTGGGCAGCTCCTGGAGGTGCTCTTTAATAAAAGGTCAGAGGACGTCTCACTCCCCTTAAAAACAAGGCTTTTATGGTCTGCTTTACCTTTTTTACATGTTACATGACTTTCCTGATTCTTCCTTTGAATCTTATCTTTCTAATACCCCCCTCCCAACATTTGTGTGCAGTAATGAATTAATTGCTTCTTCTAAACACCCAATAAGCATGTTAATCTTACACCGTGTGTTGATGACAAAGGCACAGGTTTTTAAGTCCTGTCTCTCAAAAATAGGACTTTTTTTTGTTTAATTTTGTTTAATTATTGCATTTCTACATGACTTTGTCTTTCAAAATGCAAAAATATAAACATTCATAAAATAATTTACTGCCTAATTCTTAGTAAAACGGTTTGCAGATTTGTCTGAGAGCATCTGATGCAAACCATGTGTGGTGCATCAAACAAGAAAACACAGACTGTGACTGAAATAGTTTACTTATGACAACTTTCTCTTTGGTGTTAATTTCTTTCTTTCGTACTGTACAGACTCTTACCCTCCTTGGTTTATTTCTCTTTGCTCGATGTCTCAATGCCTCTCTAATCACTCTTACTTTTAGTAGTAACATTACCGTAAATAAGTTGACTCCTATTTTATATGTGACCCATGTTATGTTAGTGTGTCTGAGCAGGGCATGTTAAATTAGACGCATCTCGCCACAGATAATATAATGCAGAGAAACAGTTAGACTGCAGTCTGGAATTGTAAACTACTAAGTACCCTGTATGGTGGACTGTGAAAGCAAACACAATGCAAATGTAATGAAGTGGCTTGTCTGTGTGAATATATATCTGTATATTTATTTCTGAAATTTAATAATTTATTAATTCTGAAGATTTGTGGAGCTCTACCAAAATTCCATTGTTTTGTTGAATTATGTTACATTTCCTTTATTGTGTCTCCTTTTTCTGTTTAATTTTAGTTTGTTTTCTTCTTCCACCTTCGTTCCACCTTCCTTTACCTTTAGTAACTTTTTCTTTCTCCTTCTGAGTAAAACAAACAGACCCCCCCCCCCTCTCATCTGATTTTCATTTTCAGTGTAATGTTCCTTTCCCATTGTCTTTATTAAGTAGAACACAGAGATACTTCACTCTCCATTCTGTCCTGATTTGTATTGCTGTGTGCTGTTTTTCTTTTCTAAACAGATTGCTTTATTGTTGCCATTCTCACTGTTTTTCTCTCCTATAGCTGGGTGCAGCCGGAGCGGCCTCGCTCTCTGTTCTCCCTCACCTCTGAGCATGGCCAGGTGCCTCCTCAGGACTCTTGCCCGCCACATACCCACGTCATGTTCCTGAAGACCCACAAGACAGCCAGCAGCACTGTTCTTAACATGCTCTATCGTTTTGGTGAAGAAAAAGGCCTACACTTCGCCCTACCGGTGGGCTACCAGTTTGGTTATCCACTTCCCTTCATAGCCCAAAGAGTCAAAGGGTACCGGGGCCCTCATGTAGTAGAATTTGACATCATGGGAAATCATATGCGCTTCTACAAGCCAGAGGTATGAAACGGACATGCTTGTTCTTCTGCTATCAGATTTGCATGAGATGCCTGAGGGCTTAAGTGCATACTAGTCGTATAACACTGATATCAATAAATACTAATGATGGTCCTGTTGTTTCCTTTTGTAAGCTGTGGAACTTCTGTAGATATATCCTCCCCACTGTCAGCAACAGACATAGACATTTAAGCAGACCTTCTAAACAAGTTTATTTTTACCTCAACAATCACAGTAACCTTCATTAGTGTCACAGTTTGACTCATTATAGGTGCATGTAAGCATAAGCGCATAAAATTCAGGGGTAATTGCCAGTGCACACCCTAGAGACTCACTTAAGATATATAATGCTCCAGAAACCTCTTGCCAGCTCCACCCAATTTGCCTGTGGACGAACTGAATTGAATGCTGAACTCTTTTAATACTATTCCTAGCTCAAGATATTGCTAAATTATAGAATGCTTCAGATATTCCAGGCCTTGCATTACCTGTGGGATCTCTTTAAGGAGTGCCCAGAGGAAGGTCCCAGCTGTGTTTTCCTAAGCCAGATTTAGATTTAGCACTTAAGGTTTTGTAACTTTTATAAGAATACATTTGTATACCTTAAGGCAGGGGTCTCCAACACGTAGCTCAACCCCTCTCCAAGGAGCTCGCCAAAGGGTTAATGAATCTACATACATTTGAAAATGTGAACAGTCAAATTTTATTAGTCACTTGGAAAACCAACTTGCATGTATAGACAACCATATCTGCCCCCTTCTTACACCAAATCATTATTTGCCGATTAGTTGTCAATAAAACAGTTGCGCTTCTGTCAAGGTTGATGAGTCAAAGGTAATGATTCAGATTCGGATTCAGATTCCGATTATGGGAGATGGGCAGGAATCATGACCGCGGCAGGTTGCCATACAAACAAGAGGCTGAAAACTTATTTTCATGATACAAAAATGAGTAGCTCTCTAACATTTTTATTTTGTAAAAGTAGCTCTCAGAGGTAAAAATGTTGGAGACCCCTGCATTAAGGCATGAGTCACTAACACTACCTGCTTAGCCCAGTATATCAGAGCAGTTAGATTTTTTTTTTTTTTTTACCTTGATCGATGGACATTAACCTATATGATCAAGTTAAATATTTTTGTAATTTTATATTTATACCTAACAGAGTCAAGTTAAATATTTTAGTAATGTTATAATGTGAGCTATTTTAAATAAAAAATGCTAAGCTCTTTCTAAGCTTTTTAAAATGTGTGTGTTCTGCTCTCTGTTTACAGGTGGAAAAAGTCATGCCTGCAGATACCTTCTATTTCTCAATTTTACGAGACCCTGTGGCATTAGCTGAGTCCTCTTATGCCTATTACAAAAATGTCGCCCCTGCCTTCCGACGTGCAAAGGGACTGGGAGATTTTGCAGACAACCCTCGCAAATATTATGAACCTCGGTTGCGCAACAACCACTATGCTCGCAACCTGCTGTGGTTCGACTTTGGCTTAGATCACAACGCCAACTTCTCCATGGCTCTTGCCAAGCGTGGGGAAATAACAATACGCCGGAACTTCAAACTCATCCTTCTGTCAGAGTATTTTGACCAGTCCATGGTGCTACTCCGCCACGCCCTCTGCTGGCCTCTTGATGCCGTTGTCTCTTTCAGCCTGAATGCCAGACAGCAGACACCCAAAGGAAGATCGGGGTGGGTTGGGAAGGTTGCTGCTCCAGCTCCCTTAGTCCTGACTGAAGAGCAGAGGCAGAAACTGCGTGAGTGGAATGCCCTGGACTGGCATCTGTACCAAGCTTTTAACCGTACTTTCTGGGCTGAGGTAGAACGCTTTGGCCACACACGGATGGAAGCAGAGGTGGCCTTGCTGAGGAGCAGACGGGAGATTCTGGCTCGTGTGTGCCTACGTGATGGGGGCCAACCTGTTGAGGCCAGCCGCATCCGGGACAAGGCCATCCGGCCCTTTCAGAGTGGCCTGGTGAAGATATTGGGTTATGAGCTTCAATTCGGACTGAATAATGCCACAAAGGAAGTTTGCCTGCGCATGATCAGGCCCGAGATTCAGTACAAGGACCTGTTGGATCTCAGGCAGTTTCCTCGTGTCCTGCAGCCCCCAGGCCCCCCTGTTGCTGCAGGTGGAGCTTCTGTCAGGAGGGACCCTGCACCCTCCAGAACTGGGGAAAAACTGGAGATGGTAGAGAAGGACTGGGACAGAACCATATTGCTACGTAATCAGTCAATACAACAAATGGACAGTAAGGGAAATCTTAGATAGTGAGTGAGCTGGTCACACCCATTTGCCTCAAGGTCAGACAATGGCCTGATTTATGCACTGCACTACTGGGAGAATGAATGAGACCCTATACTTCTGGCACTCCGCTCCTGAGTTCTTCCTCATCTTGCACCTTTCCACTGTCATGGACATCAATGGGTAAAGAGAAGATGTTGGTTGGAAGGACCGAATAGTACAAACATTGCACAACAGTGGGACTAATGCTTATCAGACAATGTGTGATGTGATGTGGCTCGTTTACATCATGATGATTCTGTTGCTTGAAATGAGTTTTCCATGCTACGCATTCTCACTTTCAGAAACACACTTTACATTTCATTCTACCCTCCCTTACACACAAGCACACAGACACCTTGGCATGTGGCCACTTTGCACTTTTGACATTGACACTTCTTAGGCATCTGGTCACACCGCTGACAAATAATGTAAAGCTAACGACTGAGTAAAAATGCCACTAAACCAGAGGTGTAGGCCCTTAATGGTCTTCTACACCACTTTGAAATAAATGCAAAGAGTACTAAGGGTTAATTTATGACTCGTACACCACTTTAACTCCAAAAATTACCCTGGCAGGAAAAAGGCTGCTGGAGGAAAACATGCTGTCCTAGCATAAGAGCTGACATTACAGTGGTTTCTTTTGGTAATTGGTTACTATAACAGGTCATTTTCATAACAGTGTACTGCAAAGTGTATTTTATATAAGCTATTACAGTTATGACTCTTTGAGGGTCTGAGGAAGTGACGTCTCCAGCTGATGACACTGTGAAAAAATTTACCATACATTACATGTATTATTGCCAGCCTCTGGTCTCTCAGAGGAAGAACGCTATCCCACTCATAATGATCTACCTCTTGGCAGCTGTCAGAGGTTGTTATTTTGTGTTATTTATGTTGCATTTTTAATGCCACTGTCTAGCCATGGTACATATTTATTTATTCATTCTGGAATCATTTAAATCATGACAATACTGTAGTATTACCCATTAAGTTAGTTTTGCCTTGCGCAGTGATGGTGGGATTCAGTGATCATGTTGATATTCTTGACTCAGTAATTGTGTGTATGATGGTGCTGAACATCTGTTCTAGTTCAGAGAAATGAATTTACTGTTAACGAAAACAGGAAGAAAATTGTTGCTGGTGGTGATTTGTCAGTGGTATGGTTAATACTAGAAACCTAGTATGCCATGAAACTTTCACATAAACTTTGTCTGTTCACAACCCAGGAACTCCATGTCCAAATCAAAAACAAATTTAGTAATTTTGCCTTATTATAAGAGACTAATTGGAACAGGGCTTGACTATGAAAGCTTGCTGTATTTATTGTTTGTTTGAGGTTTTTTTTTTAAAGAAAAAGAAAAAAAAACAGTATATGTAATGCATTTATATTTTCTCAAAATGCAAGTGTCTCTTCCACACTAAAAATGATGAGATGTAATTGTAGTTTGTGAACTTAACTGGAATGCACTGTGCAGCTCGATATAGCTCAGCATATTAGCAGCTTATCGTATGCAACCTCCCATGTGCAGAGAGTGCATCTTCAGCTGTGTTAATTTATTACTTTTTTCTTTGAAGCATAATTACTAAAACACAAAACATTTCATGCATAACCATCAGCATTATAACAAGTGGATATGTACTGTATGTTAAAATACTTTATGCATGTTTACAAATAGCATTCGCAGACACCAATGTTTGACAGGTAACCAGATTTATTTTTTCATAGTTGTCACACAATAGCTTCTTGTTAATGTATCCGCTATACTTTTACTTCATAGCTTGCATTTCTTCAATCATATTTTTCAGCAGTCCATAAATGTCTTGACTATGGCAATATCTGTAGGGAGATGTAGGAGGCAGACAAAAAAAGAGAAACACCAGAAGAAAAAGGTGTATGTTGAAGCAACTAAATGTGTTTTAAAGCAATATTTGCTGTTTCATTGGTTACAACATTATTGGCTATCCACATATCTGCGTTATGACATTTCTCAAATGGCACTCTTTATGTTCTAGAGCAATACACAGCTAACAATAATAGTTTAGGGCCCAAATGGGGTAGGTTGTGTGATATAAACAGCAAAAATTAGTCAAGAATCGCCATATGGAAGCCTCTTTGGTTGCAGCTAGAATTGTGCATCATAATATTTCTCAAATTTTTCCAGTTGAGCTGTGATTGTCAGCCAGCTCTTCCATCACCAATGAGTAAGACATCAACAACAGACCTCAAGGTAGTGGAAGAAAACAATAAGAGCACATTGGAATAATTTTATCTACATTCTTTTGAGAAAGCAGAGGGATATTTCAACCAAGATGACCTGCTTTTATTTACTCATTAATAGTGTAACAGCATAACATATTCCTTATTGCCAGAATGTGGGTACATTTCCTGGTGTTTCAATTATTTTGTCTACCACCTATATTTAATTCTTTTTCATTCACCTCGTGGGCAGATATACTGAGTTTATGGATGGCTCAAAAAGAAAAAAACGTTGCATTACCTGTGGTATTTCAATATAAGGTACACCAAAGAGTTGTCGATATTTCCTAGGTCTGAAACAAAACTTGTGACTGTGAAAATGTGAAAGTCCTAAGTTACCATTCGGATTCAGAAAGCGTTTACTTCATTGTTGGACAAAATTTAGACAAGGCCCAAGCATTTACAGATATATGTCAACTTGAAGTCTGGGTCAGCATGAATTTGCTGAGGCTGACACCAAGTTACCCGAAGTGATGAAAAAATGCATGAAGGATTAATTGGTGAGCAGCGCAATGTCCTGAGTACTATAACTGCATGTCTGTGGTTAAAACTCAACATGAATAAATTGTGCTGTGCAAGATTTCAGGGCACTCAGTAATAAAAATGCAGTGAATTACTTCTCTCTTTCAAACTAAGCTGGTTGAACCTTGCCAATCCATGTACTATATTTATTCACTTTTATCTCTGTTACTTGAATATTGGAGTTTGTTTGAAGAATTCGTGAATTATGGGTGTGTTGGATCTGGTTTACTTGTATGTAGTGGAATGAAATAATTATAATAAAAAAACTCCAGTAACGATTGTATTGTTATTTTAATAGGCTTGTAATAATCTTCAGAAAGGCTCTCCGCTGCAGCACACAGGCTGTATTATCTTGTTTACATTATTGTTTAAACAAATTTCCATTCATTTTTGGAGAAAATCTGTAGTCTGAAGTCCGCTTAGTAAACACACGGGCTCGAAATTAGCGTCGATGGGGACCAGCTTTGTTTACATTTTTCGGTACTCGACTACTCATGTCTGGGTTTCATTCTGCGCCTTTATCGCTCGACTCCATTTCAGCTCGATTAAGGCGTCTTTGGGCTGGACGTGCAGAGATGAGATGGAAGACCAGCATGGCACTGGATAGGACGAATGTTTAGTGGAATTGATTACAGAGGCTGTAATGTGCAGATACGAGTTCAGGATAGAAACAGGGTTGATTCGGGGGATTGAAAGAGGGGTTGGGACTGTTAGCGCTGAGCGGGTATCTGCGCTGGTTTAGGGGGTAGTTGCGCAGACATGGTCCTGATGATGGAGTCGCAGTGCGAGTATTTTATGTATTTCCCCGCCGTGCCCATCTCGGACCTGTCCGACCCGGCCCGGTACCGCACCCTGCCGCGCCGCAGTCACCTGTACCTGGGGGAGACGGTGCGCTTCCTGCTGGTACTGCGCTCGCAGAACACCGCTGACGGAGGCGCGGAGCAGCCCGGAGGCAGCAGCAGCCGCTCCTGGAGAGAGCTGGCCGGCTCCCTGTGCGCCGTGGCCAGTGTGTGTACCGGGGACAGCAGACAGAGAGCCCCGCCGCTTTATCACGACTACCAGAGCAGCGGGGACGAGTGCGTGGAGGACACGGACGAGGAGGAGCAGGGGGTGGCGGGCTGCGCCTCCAGGAGCAGCTCTAGGGCCCGCGGCTTCAGAGAGTGCAAACCGCTCCTCATCCACAACAACCCGGCCAACGGGGGGAGGGAGTTCCGCAGGGCTCCGCCACAGGTGAGATAAGGGGTAAACCAGGGACGTCGGTAGCATTTTAATGGGGCGGGGGACAACGACGAGGACTGGTGAGGAGTCTATTACGGTGGGGTCCTAGACATACTGGTGGGGAACGGGACGCACACACTGGTGGGAGGTAGACGACACACATACTGGTGGTGGAGGTGGGGGGTCTGGAGCGAGGGGGTGACACACTGGTGGGAGCTCTGGAAGCGAAAGTGGGCGGCTTGAACAAACTGGTCGGTTTACCACTTAGAGTGGAATGGGCATATATTGGAAGACCGTCTGAGCCGAAAAGGAAGTGCATCTGTAAACGAGTCTTCCTTGTGTTATTTCAAGTTAAGTCATCATGTATTATGTCCAACTTTATTAGAAAAAAGAAACAATTCGCAAAACAGTACTGCAAAAAGAGATAGGGTGGCTTTGGTCTAGGTACAATGAAAATAATACTTTCATGTAGGGCAGGCGTACAAAACGTCTAGTTTTGAATCAAACTTGTGACGTCACAAAGGCCAAAGCGTTGCCAGTCGTTCCGCCCCGCCCACTCACTATACAGCTGCTAGGAGTGTTTTGAGCAAAGCACGATACAGGGCAGCCATTCAGAACAAAGGTCATTTGCATATATCAGAGTTAAATCTGAAGTTGAGCTGTCTTTTGTCTGGCCAAGTCAGATCCAATTGACTTGTGGTATCTGCCATTTCAAGATTTATGAAATGTTTTTTAGCATACTTCCCTTTAATAGAAAACTTGATTCTACAGGCTGTAATGATTTGCTACTCGATTCTGCACATAGCTCACCACACTTAAAATTCTGCTTGTCTAGTCTCATTACACTGCCGGGTCAATATTCAGTACATTTTACATTTTAGTTCATCAGCACACAATATAGCCACAGACTCACAAGATGAGCATGCTTGTGTTATAAATTCTGAGGTTGGTTTAAAAGTGCTAATTGACAAATGTTGTGATTGGATGCACATAAATGCAAGATGGATCTAGATTACTTGCCGTTTTAGATCCCCAAATTAGTTCACATATTATGAATAATATTATAATGAATAGCCTGTCTCTGGTTTTGAATGTTGAGGATACACCTCAGCTGAGCTGCAGGGCTTTACTAGGTTTTGGTGAAAAATGTGGCATCTCTGTGTGATACCTGAGGAATACTTCAGCCCTTCATTTTCAAGAACCGCTTATCTTTAAAGACAGTGTTCAGACTTCTGTGGAAGTAGTAGCTTATTTGAACTTGTCTTTATCAACATAATGATAAATAAATAAAAAAGACCCAGATGCCATGTAATGAGCTGTGGCTGTGTTGCAGTAGAGTATTGCTTCATCTATAATCACTAAAGGCTCATGGTCTGAGCATGAGTATGCATGTTAGCCTCTTGAACATTGATTTCCCAAGAGAAAATAACAGCCCAAAAGTTCCCAACTCTCCAGTCTCAGCCTTGAATTAGTGTTTTGTTTGCCGTCTCAGTAGTCACACCCCTTTGTAGGGCTGGGCGATTTTGCCTAAAAAAAAAATCTTCGATTTTTAAAGAAAAATTCGAGTTTCGATTCGATTTTCGAT
>JBBKCR010000012.1:10779254-10796456 GCA_037577295.1 Ladigesia roloffi | reverse complement strand
CACACAGATTTTGTCTATGGTTCCAGACCATTCATTGAAAGAAATGCACTCATATCCAATACTGACAAAGTAAGCCATAAATTCAGGTTTAAACTGTAGGACAGTTTGTTATAAAACATTATAGAATGAAATTATAGTATTAATACTAAAAAAATAATAAATTCAATTTATTATAGAAGCTGTGAAGCTGTGAGACTTAACATATGATTTTGTTGCTACTTTGCAACTAGTTGAGCCTCCACAAAGTACAAAATGCTTTACTGTTCTGGTCCCTATCTGCCTAAATAGCACCCATTCCAGTGTATGAATCAGTACTTCATTTAGAAACATTGTGACTATTTCTGTCTTAATGGATATTGTTGGTATAAAACTATACCTTCTGCTCTTGCAGGTGCTCTTTGAGGTGGATGTTTTAGAGATGTTCTGGGAAATCATTAATTTATGACAATATAGGCCATAACATGAAAAATGCAGATTTTAGATTTCTCTAATTGGACATCATGTCTAACTGGGTTGAGGAATAAAGTTAATTACAGTTTACTATTCCATGAATAAAGACTTCTACTTTAGTGTTAAGAGTTTCCAGGGCATGTCATGTGTGGACTTCCTGTGTTTAACAAATTTTACCAGTGAGGAAGTGTTGTAGAAGAAGATAAGATTTAAGTTGCGTCTGTTAGTAATTTTTGTACACATGAAGATCTGAATTTTTGATAAAAGTTTGTGTTCCAAACTACTGAGAGCATTTAAGTTAACATTGTAAACCTGTGTTTATATTACATTTATAAATATTTTCCAGGTGTCAACAACAGCATCACTGTTGTGACAATAACAGTGCGTGCTGCATAGCCCTGAATATTATACACTGTGTCTCTCTTCCTGTTTGTTTGTTTGTTGTTTTTTTTTCACGAAAATAGACATACAAAAACAGCAGAGAACGTTCATCTTTGTAAGTAAAGTGACTAGATTAGCTGTGCTCTGGCTTTGTTTATACTGTAGATTTTGTGTTTGATGTATTAATAGTAGCAGACTAGCTGATATTTAGGTGATGTTTTCGCTTTTGCATGTTATTTTGAGACTAACTTTTATAAGGAAAGAGTGTTTGCTGATCACAATGTACAGTCAACCTAATTATGTGCCATAAATCATTTTTGCTAGCATTTCCTAGTTGTGATTTGTGATCTGTGTGTGTGTGTGTGCATGTGTGTGTGCGTCTTTTTATAGCTGACATGCTACTTTTAAAGTCTGCTAAAAATAAATCTAAAATAAGAACAAATGCATTTTTTTGTCTGATTTGACACAGATGAGGAGGAGGTAGCCTTTCCCTCTTAGGAGAATGCTATTTTTGTCCATGGCCTCAATTAATCTTTCTCTTGCACGCCTCATCGCGCCAGGCTAGGGAAGTGTGGTGGTAGATTAAGTGACATTTTCGATATTAGTATTGATTGAATAGTTCAATCTAATAATGCGATACTTAGCATCAATGTAAGTGAACAAGCTTGTATGTTTTAGGCAACTTTTCGTGTGATAGAGTCTTTCCAGCATCGATGAGGGCTAGAAACAACACAAAAAACTATGTTTAGGCTCTCAGGCTCTGAAGGTAATAACTTACAAGTGATTGACTGTTGTGCCTCCAGAAGGCTGTTTTTATCTATTAAAAAGCGCTCCTATGTTCAAAGAGCATAGATTCAAGTGAAAGCCACCTGGCATCCTAGTTAAATTTTAATATTTAATTTGTTTTAGTAGCACATTTAGATACATCTACATGTGGTCACAAATGAAGTTTTGGATTTTTTGGGACTTTCTGGTGTGTGCAACCGAATATTATTTGTTGTAGTTATTGGACATTTCTGATCAACGATTGAGGCTTTGTGTGTGTGGTTCACATATACTGATTGCATGGCCTATTTTTAATATTTTCATGTGCTTCTAGCCCACACAAAGAGGTGTATTGTGTATTCTGTTAGCTCTGAGTAATTGGCAGCAGAACTGTCCATGTATGAACTTCTGGAGCAGGAACTAAAAGTTAATGCAGCCAGTTATTTCTATGTTAAAACAATGTTTATCAATACAGTGTGCAAATAATCTAAGTGTTGTGGATGACCTCAAAAATGCACATTTATCAGATATCTGTATTTGTTTTTCATACTGATGCCCTCTGACAATTGGCAATTTTTTTTTTATTTAGTTTTGTAATTGCACAGTCCATGTCTAGTGCTATAATGTTCTATTCTACTTATCGAGCACCAAAAGATTTATTATGGAGAGTATTTTGGTTGTATTGGTTTTAATGCGCAGGTTTGGGACTTGCCTGAAAGGTACCTTGAAGACATTGGTCTTGTATTGCAGCAACTGTAGGAACCCCATACTGACTAACCTACTCATTGTATCCAGCTCTTGGATGGAGTGGGCTTAATGAAGAATGGTGTATGTAGGCCAAGGCCACTGGGAGCGATGCAGTACTCTTACTGTACTCTTAAATATTTAACAGTTGTGAAATATATAGGCCTAGCTCGGGCTCATGCTGAAATGGTAAATTATGATGGATGAAATTTAGCTATGGAGGAGATGAAAGATTTGTCACATTTGTATCAGCTAAAACTGACCTACTTATTTGCAGGTTTCCTGAATAAGGTTTTGGATTCCTCTATTGTGCTTACATGACATTAATTGTCCTTGGTCCCCAAATCTGTGCCACATTAGGCTGATTTTTGTTGTAAGGGTTAACGAAACTTAAACCAGGTAATGTCCCAGAAGCTTCATGTGGCTCTATGATTTTGATTATTATCCCTCATTACTTGTAATTCAGTTTTATAATAACTATTCTTCCATTTCTATCCCACACTCTCCCCCTCTCCCTCCCTGTGTGTCTGTGTGTAGATGCGTTTTATGCTGCTGTTTAGCCGGCAGGGGAAGCTGCGGCTACAGAAGTGGTACACAGCCACAGCAGAGCGTGACAAGAAGAAAATGGTGCGAGAGCTCATGCAAGTGGTCCTGGCCAGAAAACCCAAAATGTGCAGTTTCCTGGAGTGGAGGGATCTAAAGATAGTGTATAAGAGGTGAGGAGCACATAAATGCATAGGATTCGTAGGGATGACACATCAGTTCATACACAGGAGCTTATTTTCAACCATGCCATTTACAACATCGTAATAGTTGATTTGAATGGATAAACCATATGCTTAAAGCAAATAAAATAAAAGCTAGGGTGTATCTGTGTACCAGGTGTTTTAATTTGACGTGTGCTGACTTCAGCAGATATGTTAAGTATTTAGTATTTACTGTTTTGCTTCATTTGATAAGTAACACAGAATGCATGAAATGTTCCAGTGTACATTTATATCTGCAAATTTGTGGCACCTTGCACTCTTGCATAGTTATTACTACGGATGCACCGATACTGATACCGTTATCTGGTATCGACCTCGATACCATATTTTCTAAAGTACTCATACTCGTTAAAAGTCCCTCGATACCGGGGACCGATACCACCGTCTGAGAAATGTCTTTGTTTGAGCAGCGTGTAAGGGGTTAAATACATTTTTATTCTGTTATATTGTTTTATACAACATGCTTTTCATTTTAAATAAATGTTCCTAATTTCAAACTAGTCCCTTGTTTTTTTGTCAAATTATATGACTAAAGCTGTTACCTGTAGATTTAAATCATGGTTTTATTAAGTACTCTGTATCGGCGAGTACTAAATTGCAAGTACTCGTACTCGTTTTCCAAAACAGTAGTATCGGTGCATCCCTAGTTACTACGTAAGAGTAGGCAGTGTCATTTTAGATGTGCGGCCCAAGTTTGTCATACAGACAAGTGATTGAGATATTAATAATAATTGTCAGTGATTACAGTTGATCATTTTCTCATGCCAGCACAATAAACACATGCACTCCTTTCAGGCACAAATTCTCTAAAAGGTTCACCAACTACATGTAGTGATATTCTTGAATCTGCATTATAGTGCAGAAGTTTGGGCCACTGTCAGATTTTAAAAAACATAAATGTAATGCTGCTTCTTCACAATTTTATTGCAAGAAAACATTATGAATAATTAAAATAAATATAAGTATTTTATTGTCTGTAGTAACAAATGATTTGGTTTAAAATACTGGTTGTACAGACATATGACTGTTCTTAGTTAATTGACGTTCACTTTGTGTTGGGTCATGAAAAGAAAAATTATCACTCAAAATAACATCCTTCAACAGAATAATGATCCCAAACTTTCTTAAAAATTATGCCAAAATCATTTTCAGTACTCAGAATATATAATTTTTTGAGAATTATGTCTTGGCCATCCCAGTCTGGCATTAGAAAAACTAATTTAGCAAGTTAAAAGTGAGCACTGAGAAAAAGAGACAGAACCGTTTGCTCTAAAATGTGCTGAAGCACTTGGATGCAAGTTATTTTCTAAAATTGCTGGGAGAGATTCTATGATTCTTTGCAGCTGTGAAAAAGGCAAGGGGTGATTGTATTGTTTAAAATCATACACAAGTTTTGGCATCGATTTAATCATGTAAACAGCATACACTGTTACATCGCACTTCAGAACAAGTCAATCACATTTGTTTTAAGTAATTTTTTCATGTAATAATATTTTGAAAGAGCTGCGGGTCTTTGATTAAAAATCTGATTGTGAGCCAAAACGTATTGCCTGTAGTGTATGTGCAGGTTTGTGCAAGTGTACTCCTTGAATGTTCTCTCATTTTCTAATTCACTCACCATGTTGCGCTGTGTAACCATTAATCATTCATTGTATATCTGTTTGCTTTTTCATACACAGCTCCAAGGTTCTGTGACAGGAGTTGAACTGTCACTAATTGGCACATCAGATTGTTGTCACTGATTACTTATTCTGTGCACCAATGTGGATTTGGTTGTCACATCAGAGCATATGCACACGCTCTGGTGTATTACTTTTATGAAGCTGTACTGTTCAAATGTATACATTGAATTATATTTATATTCTGTGTTGTCGGGTGTCTGCAGTTTTGACCTTTGACAGAGAAGGATGTTTTTGCTTGATATGACTGACAGTTTTGACAGAATTGTGCATGTTGTTCATAGCACGAAAATTGGTATAAAATTACATGTTTTTGGTCAGCGATGTCTGTGATATAATATACTTAGTGTTTCTAATTACAGAAACTTCAGAAGTTTCTCTGGCATTACTTTCAGAATGTTTCGTTAAGGACACCACTAACACACTTATATATTTACCTTTTATATTCTCTCATTGTCCAGATTATCAGCTTCACTTTTGTCAGTTTTATCAGCTCCACAGTGTTTTTTACAGTCACAACCTGTAGTCCATCTTTTTTAGCAGATTCTCTGCATTATTTGCTTACCCCCTTTGCCCCATTAATCAATGATTAGGACCCCCACAAGACCACTAGTACACAGGATCATTCTTATTGTTGTGTGTGTCCATGCATGCATGCATGCTGCGCAGATTTGATCTCATACAGCAGTGCTGCAAGAGTTTTAAACCCCTCAGTGTCACTGCTGGTCTGAAAATAGCTCACCAACTAAAAATATCCAGCCGGGTCTGTGTTCGGACACTGACCGCTAATGAAAGACTAGAGGATGACAAGCTCTGCAGCATCAGAAATTAGGCTTGGGCGGTAATACGGTAATATGGTATACCGCGGGATCTAAAAATAACAACCGTATCAGTTTCAATACCGCTATACCGTCGTAAAAACAATACACTCCGTCCGTTGGCAAGCCGCATGACTGTCCGGCCCACGAATGGCATGAGAAACCTGCATTAACTCTGTGTGGTATTGACCAATCGACGATAGTTAGGGGTGGGATTTGGATTTTAAAACATGGCGGCACCCGTGTGTGCGGGGCTGGACTGAAAGCCTGCATCAAGAATGAGCCGGGGGATGCCGTGGTGAGCGGGACTGCTCTCCCCAGTAAAGGAGCGGGTCGTGAAGACTGGAGCCGCACGAATGGAACACAGAAGCCGACAACCGCAAGAGCTGTGGCGCTCGGAGTGAGGTAGTCGTTCGGCAGCACTAGTGGGCAGGGCTGAATTACAAACTCTTACCAAGTTGGACCCCGTGGTGAGCTGATCTGCTCTCCCCAAGTAAGGAACTTTAAAGGGACTTTCGTTCACTATGGAGCCGCACGAGTAGACTGTGTGTTCGCATGCTCGAAGGCTGGAAACACTAAAGCCGTCGATCGCAAGAGTTGTGGAGCCCGGAGTTTTGTTTTAGCCATAATGAGCAGTAAGGGAGCGGGTCGTGGAGGCGGAACGGACGTGTGAGAAGCAGACGAGGAGTTTGTGTAACCGTGCCAGTCGCAGGTTGAGGAGGAGCGTGCACGTGAATCTCCAGTTCCAGCCAGTATTTGTTTTTTAGAATTTTAACCCGAGACTATTGAGCGGTTTTATGCAATTTGGGGGCTTTCTTGGGTAGTTGGTTTTAGTGTTTTTTTCTATTTTGTGTAATTTGTATTAATAAAGTTTTGCTTCTTCCAAAACGAACCAACCAGGGGTACAAATTTGGTTTGTTTTTGCGTCCCAGTGCCCTTGTAGTCCACTGGGTGGCATAGTCGGGTCTACCCCCCCCCCGATAATACTGTATACCGAAGTAAAATTTGGAGGAGGTATGACTGTATCAAACTTTGGATACCGGCCAAGCCTATCAGAAATATCATAATTTTACTTCTGCAAGGAGGACTGACTGGTATGATGTGTCTAATGCAGTGGAAAGTAAGTGTACATAGTGTTTAAAACCCCCTACTTAGTGATCCACTCTGTGTAGCACGTACACACACGCACATACACCCACACAGACATGCCTCTGCAGTGTCGGCATCATAGAATTATTCTTCTCACAAATAATATTGTGGAGGTCTTTACCATTGATTAACATCCTGAAGGGGGCTAATAAATCATGCTGAGAAACAGATGAAATAAATTATGCAATAAAAAGCTACAATGTTCAACTTAATGGTAAATTAAGCTGATAAAACAGACAATGTAAATACAAGGTTGGAGTACCTAATAAAAAGACTTCTCTGTGTGTCTCTGTGTCTGAGGCAAACAAATACATTATCTATCTCCCCCACTCTTGTACTACAGATTTGGCCTTTGGTCCCCCATACAGACGACGCATAATTGTCTGCTTGAAAGAACTGGCATGTGGGAGTTTTCATTTATGTATATGTGTGCTTTGACCACCAGAGGGCTCACACAGAAACGACTTCTCATTGCAAACAGACAGTCAGACTCCTAAATGTACAGTGGTTCAACGTAATGCCGATTAATCAAATTTGAAATTATAACAGACATTTCTGATTTCTGACATGGGCTACTAAATGAGTGCAAATCAATAACAAAAGAGGTTTTGCTATAGATTTATATAACAAGTTTTATTATGTATGGTAGGTTAATGCTTAATCAGAGCAGAGACATAATGGGCAGGAGCAAGGTCAGATAGGTTGAACACATTGATTTAGTCTCTTTATACCTACTGTTATCAGCATTCTCTGAGGCTGATATTCAGTTACATAACACCCCTGCCTACTGATGTGTATATATTTTATATTTTTGAGTGTATACATAGCCTGTGGATAAGAGTGTTTTTGCTATACATGTGCAAACGGTGCTGGCATGGTTGATTTGATATTGCATACTGATTTATTGATTATGAATTGCCCAGTTCCTTCTCACATAAGTGCATGTGTGTGTGGTTGCGTGTGTGTGCAGGTATGCCAGTCTGTATTTCTGCTGTGCAGTTGAAGAGCAGGACAATGAGCTGATTACCCTAGAGGTCATCCATCGCTTTGTGGAGCTGCTGGATAAGTACTTTGGCAGTGTGAGTCATTGTTCATTTTTACATTTTTCGTCTGTTTTTTTTCCTCTGTCTTTAGCACTCTATCTCACTCTTTCTGCCTTCTTGTCTCCTGTAATTTAATTCCCATTCCTTTCTATTCTGTATTGATTGTTTTTTATTGTATACATATTTTACTTCATCTCATAGTTAGGCCTGTCACAATAAACAATAAATCAATTAATTGCATGATAATTAAAATGAGATCGATATTTTTCCAGCCGTGATCATTTTCATTTGAATTCGTGTTTGCTTTCCTCGTATTTTTTGTCTACCAAAAACTGTTTTGACAATGGACTGTGGTGCGTTGATCTCCACCGCCCCCTCTCGTTTCCTTAGGGTAATGAGGCATGAGCTCTCCTGTCAGTTAGCTTACCATATGGTGAAAAAATGCTAATGTTAGTTGAGAATAGGATATGGAATTGGTGTCAAAGCCAAACCTGACTGCTTTAGTGTGGGAGCAATTTGGATTTAAACCGAATGGACATGGTAAACTACTGTCCTAGCCAGTATTTCGCATTTGTGGTAAAACAGTAGCAAGACCAGGGGTGAACAAATTGAAACTAAGCCCCGCGGGACACGTGCAGCCCTTTTTAATCCGGCCCGACAATGACTGGTGTCTCGTCTCGGGCCATTAAGTCACGGCGTGGGCCTGGCCGGGACCGAGCATGCAGTATGAAATTACTTAATTTGGGTGTGCATTTAACCTGTGAATACCACTTGTGGCACTGTGTATGGCCATACGACTTACAGGACAAAAGAAAACCAAAACTTAATTCTGCGTGCTCGGTTCTCTCATCATCTGTAGAGTCATATATTAGCCAAACTTGCCAAATATTATTGCTTTGTGTGTTGATAAGCCATTTTTACATTTAATTTCTAATACAAATATATGGATTTTATATATTTATTTTTGACTGTTTTGTTTTCATATTATAATGTTTGTGATTGTCACAATCCAGTTCTCACATCGAGTGTTTCCTTCCATGTCGGTCTTTAACAAATCTGAATCTAAAAATATACTTTGATAGAATTATTTTATATTTACATTATGTATATTATGTATTCTTATACTTCTAATTATCAGTAGCAGCTTTTCAAAAAATATAATTTTATGCTTTTTTCAATGGGAGAAAATTAATTTTGCACAGAATTAATTTCAGATTCAGATTTTTTCATGTGGCCACCTGTAGAAATGCATTGCCCTGAACTGAGCACGAGATTGTTTAGCACAGCTTGACTTAAGCCACACAGTCAATGTATGCTGACTGTCTTACAATGTCTTCCAGTCCCAGTGTTATATGTTCTTTAGAAGTCAAGGTTTATGGATCTTTGAATGTGAGCATTTGCATTATTATGTCATTATAATTTCATCAGTTGAAAATGGACTCAACGACAATATTATCGTTTATCACAATAATTTCTGGAACAGTTTATCGTCCAGCAAAATGTATCATTACAGGCCTACACATAGTCTCTCTTTTTTCGATCTCTCGGACATTTCTCACTCTTGTCCCCATTCCATAGTTTCTTCTGCACTGTTCACAATATCTTGTTTCTTGATGTTCTTCTGCACCATGAATAAATGTCACAGATCATTTCTAGGCGTAATTCACAATTGTGAATCTAAGGAGAATGTTAGTGGGTGGAGGTAGCTCAGTGGGTAAGACACTTGCCACTGGACCATGAGGTCTTGGGTTTGAACCCTACCCCCAGCACCACCACTGGGTCCCTGAGCAAGACCCTTAACCCTAAGTTGCTCCAGGGAGACTGTCCCCTGTAGTTAGGAATGGAAGTCGCTTTGGATAAAAGGCGTCTGCTAAATGCCGTAAATGTAAATGTAAATGTAATGATATTATTCCTAACCTCTGAGAAATACTTAAAGTAAATAGAATTTGATTTACAGTTAACAATGTTAACAAAGACAGATTCTTTTCAGACTTACAGGACTATAAGGTGGAAAAAATGCATAACAAACTAGATGATACACTAGAAAATAAGGTGGAAAACCATACCAAAATGCCTGTACATTTGCACAAATGTTTTGTGTCTTAGCAAACTGTCACGGATCGCTCTGCGGAAAGGTAAAGGGGAGACGCTCTTAGAGTTGGGTTTGGGGGTTTTAATGAAGGCAGGACATAGAACACAAAGACAGGACACGAAAAGGCAAGGCTGGTACTCCTCAAACGAACAACAGAAACCAAAACCTAGAGAACCACTAAGTCGACCCAGCTCCGCTTTGGGGAGGACGCTCGGCTGTCGACGACGGGTGCACTGACCTGCACCAACTCTACTTCAAAACATGTGGAGCACCAACCTGCAAAGAGGGAGGAGCAGAAACATGAGTAACCAGACACAAAAGATAGAAAGACCAAAACTGACTCGCTGGGGAAAGGATCGGCTGGGTATTATATAGCCCAGGGGATCAAGGACAGGTGGATCTAATGAGTGGGGCGCGACACAAACCAGGGGAACACACTAGGAGGGAACTAGGGGAACAAAGGGAGACTCCGTAGGGTGGACCAAATGAAAGGGACGTCAATACTCAGGGGAAGGGCGCGGGAGGGGGCGGGACTGACCGACTGAGGATGAGGCGGTCGTCACACAAACCAAAGATATTAAGCCTTTGATTGATTCGAACAAAAATAAAAAGTTGTTGCTATGTACAGTCATTAAAAATAATGTTCACATAGGTCCCTCTTGCTCATACTGAAGAGGTCTGCAACAGCCAGGCACTAGATTTTTTAAGTCTTCTAAACAAAGTAACATTTTGCCTAGTTCCACTATGAAGGTAGTACACGGTTCAAGCTCCATCACTATAGGCTGTGCAACCTTGTCTGATAGGGTAGTCCTCATGTCTCTCACAAAAGAATAATTTTTTTTTTTCCAGGTGTAAGAAGAATTTGATTATGGTAGATAATAAATTTTATATTTTGGGCTAAACCTTTCAGGTTTCATGTTTTTATTAAAAGTGAATCAATGGCCTAGTAGCCCATGACCCAAGCATTAACATTCCACCTTAAATGTTTTATTTCTGTGTATTATGTTTTTTGTCAATTCAAAGAAAATTTGCTTGTAAAGAATGTAAATACATTTAGAGTTTTCTTATTTGTTGCTGTATGGTGAATCTCTAATGTTTCTTTTGTCTGCACTATTTGTGTCTGACTCATCTAGGTGTGTGAGCTTGACATCATTTTTAATTTTGAGAAGGCTTACTTTATCTTGGATGAATTTCTAATGGGTGGAGAAATTCAGGATACTTCCAAAAAGAGTGTACTCAAGGCTATTGAACAGGCTGACTTGTTGCAAGAGGTGAGTGTTTTTGTGAATATTATATTTTTATGCCTCATTTCTCATACATAATTGCATTCTTATTATATACTACAGACTGTTTGTAACAGGCCCATAACATGGAAATAAGAAATAAACCATTTTTAATAAATTAAAGAGTACATTTTAAAAAGATTTTAATCTGACCAGTAAAGCCGCCCATTTTTAATCAACTATTGTGCTGAGCCTGAAGATCCTTGAATCAGGAACAGTATATGCCAGCAGAAGTCACTTCCATATATCAACATATCTGATATGGTGGGTGCAACTAATTCAAATAGTTGAAAAGGTGAAAATAGGATACCAAATTATTATCAATAAATAGAAAAAAGATAATGTAAAAAGAATTCAACCTGTTTTTTTAGTACATAAATTCACATAAATGTTGTATATTCATTACTTAATTCTCAAAACCTTCTGTCTTTGCCCATTTCAGGAAGACGAATCTCCAAGGAGCGTATTGGAAGAAATGGGGCTGGCATAAAATCCATTCCAATTTTAAGACACCTTTAGGTACTACTGCTATACATGGTGAAGGGATGGACCTTACTAAAAGGATTCAGGGTAGGGAGGGTTAAGAATGGGAGTTAGACAGAGGGATGATGTGAAAGTGTGTAGACAACATTGATACTACTGAGTTCAGCATTTGATTGTATTTTTTTTCATCCCCTAAATTGTATACATACTTTTAATCTATGTCTAGGAGGAAAACCTTCTTTCTTAGGATACACAGTACAATAAAGCCCATGGAGCCTTACTATGTTCACTAAGTGAGATGTTTGCACAATCTCAGTTTGTGGTCTGTGAGGAACTCCTGCTGTCCCAAATTAATATAATCATAAATAATATATCATTGCTGCTCAGGAAAGATTGACAATGACCATTCATGCATGTCTATTTTTAAATGTGGTGCAACGTTTTAAGTGGACAAACTTTCAGGCTTGAACTGCTTGCTTTTGCAGTGTAGAGGCGAGGGCTGCATGGTACAGGGAAAATACCTTATTGCAGTTATATTGCTACATTGTAAGTGCAATGTACCTCACTCTATATCTTAAAGACACATTGATGAACTCTTTAATGTGATATAGTTATGTGGTTGCATTTGTTTTTTTTAGCTTTTTTATGTTTGTTGAATCTCGTGAATGTCTCAATTAGTCAAAACACCCAGAAAAGTTGTCTGGGGGACCAGAGATTGTTTAGGAGGCTCACAACACCCAATAAAACTTGCAGCCATCTCAACATCAGAACTACGAAGGCTGGTATGCGATATAAATTATTCTCTGATATTTATTGTGAAGCCCCAGAGAGGACCACATATTAAGTGTGTCTGTGTGTGCGCGTGTGTTCGCGTGCATGTGTAAGTGTGAGAGAATTTGAGTGTACACACTTGTGTATGGGCATGTTTGTAGTGAGTGGAAAGACTACCTGTCCTCTCAGCTGATTGCTTGCTTAGTGTTCCATTAAAGCAGTTTTCCAGATGAGCTAGATTTAAAAATAAAGTATGATGCGTGCTCCTGACATAGGAAATAGAGGAGAAATGTTGAATAGGCTTTTATGAGTCAATAGAATGTTGGATAGGCTGTTGCGTATGGTTTATTCATTCTATTCCAGTTCTATGGACCACATCTGCGAACAGCCTCTGAATGTGTATCTTAATATAAAAACAAGGCAGAAAAAAAACAACTTCCAACCCACAAAATGGTGCAGAACCTCTTCATTCTTTCCTATTTTGTCTGTCTACTTCCTGCTTTCCAAAGAGCTGTTTCTGACTGTAAATGTGTATTTGAGGAATAAAAAGGGAATAATATTTGAATAACTCCTTGAAAAACAAAGAAAGAGGGCTTTGGCATTGCGTATGACGTAGTTTGGATAAGAAGTAAAAAAAAAATGCTTTTTAATGTGTTGTCTGAAATAAAAGAATGTTTTGAGAAAAGTTGTGTATTTTTTTCTCTTTAATATTAGATTGTTGAGTCCTTCCGTGTCAAATGATGCTGCACCATCTGTCCGTATTTTGGAGCTGGTTCATAGGAAGATGCGCAATGCCGAAGGTGCTCTTTGAACTCTGTTGGCGAAAAGGTTAATTGGATGCTAAGAGAAATGAACAGATGTTCAGTAGTTTCTTTCAGCTGAAGACTTATGAGTTCTACTGATGTTAAGTAGCCTAAATGAATCCAAAACAAATTATTCCACATCCTTGTCTTTGAATCCCACCATTTTACCTATGCAGACTACTGCTACGTGTAGGAATGGAAAGAGTTGTGAATTATTGTTCAAATTCATTTCATGTGTTCTGTGTCTTGCAGGACATTAGGTAAGTAAATAAATGCAAGACATAATTTTTTTGTTATGCATCCAAATTTAGTTTTGCATACACTGACATTTTTGACATGACACAGCAACATTGACATCTTATAGTATCCTCCGATGCACTGGCCTCAGCTATGTCAGATGGTGCCGAACCTCTGCTCATTCAGGTGATTTGATGCGGAATAGCTCAATTAAGTAACTCAGCATGAGGGCATGTCTACCTGTCAAATAGCCATCAGGTAACCAAATCAGTTTGTGAGTGAATGTAATTTTATATAATGCAATAAAAACCCCAATTTCGTTCTACGTTTGGACCATTTCTTCCTTCTGCATTTTTCCTCTGAACATTGCGGTAACTGGCACTTCTTGAAACATTTGAGGCTGTTTAGACTATTATTTGCATCTTTATAGAGTGGGACACAAACATTAAAGGGGAAATAAAAATGCCTTTGTGTGCATGTGTAGAATGGAGAGGAGAGCACATATGCAGGGCGAGAGGCTAGTGACTCAGAAAATGGGATGGAGAGGGAGAGAGAGAGGGATGGAGGATATAAGTGGATGAGTCACCGGTCTTTTGTCACAGTGGTGCAGTGAAACTGACTGCATCACCACAACAAGAAAGACAGAATGAGGGAGCGAAGGAGAGTGGAGGGGAAAGGCAGTTTTACAAGACCCTGATCACTTGTGTGTCCTCTGTCACTCTTAGGAGAGGTGTGTACTGTTGGTATGTATCTAATTGTGTTTCTGAACTTGATGACCATTCTTTGGTTTTTTGCCTTATGCCATTTTAGACCTTTTTGTGGATTTATCTTTCTGTTTTACACACACACACACACACACACACACACACACACACACACACACAAACTTATTTCCCCTGGCATGCCAAGAAACATTGTGGCCTGCCAGGGGAAAGAAGTGTGTGTGTGTGTGTGACCCCAAGGGGGGCATACATAGGTATGTAAATATGTACCCCGTATTATCCATGTAAATAATTTAATATATGTGTAATATAACCCATATGTAGAGGTTGAAGACCCCCAACTCAAGCACCCATGGTAATTCTGAACTTGCCCCCAAACACAACAAATGCCACTTTAACCCCTGTCTGTATGTAATGATAGTCTTCAGAGCCTAAATCTTATCTGACCACTTTAAACAAAAAATGGGTTTGCATTTTATTGATCTTGACATTGGAATTTTTTAAATACTTTTTTCCCTAATAGTCAGGCTAAGTTTGTACCGTATGTATGGGCTCAAGAGGACATGCAGTCATCTGTTCAGTGAAGTCTTCATCCTTCTCTGTTATCTACGTTTACACCCTGAAAGGTCTGACCTGTTGCACAGTTGTATTCTCCATCCATCTAAACATAATCTCAGCGAGAAGCATGTGAGCACCCCATTATTTGTCTTTTCCATCCATCACTCAAATCTTCCTTTACCTGGAATTCTGTCACTCTTTTTTTAAGCTTTAGTCTGTGTAGTCTTGTTACCCATTCATCAGTTTTGGGTGTGATTTCAGTGTCTTTTATGCTAAAGTAGAATTCTCACTGTAAATACATTAGTAATCAAGTAGTCATATTTGCTTTTTTTTATAAAACAACATTCGCAAATACAAACCTAGACAATCCAGGTTTTACTTCTCTGTCATCCTTAGGACAGCATATTGAATAGAATATTGTTGATGTGTTGATTGCTATTTTATAATTAACACTTCAGTAAGTACATTTAGTCACCAATGTAAGAAAGAATTTTACACTGTACTGTGTGTTCACTCATGACCGTACGGGGCCACTTTACTTAAGCTACATAATATTAGCATACTTGGCCTCAATTTTTCACTCTTGATACAAAGATAATAACAGTATGACTTTTAGTAATTGTTCAATAGCATTAAATCACATTACCTTATTTAATTGAGCTGTCATTATGAAATTATTCTGTCAGAAGCTGGCTGATGTTAACTCTTAAATTTGATCATTCATGCAACTGTCTGTAGGTTCCCTGTAATCATGTGTAGAATCAAAGAAAGTGTACATTTCTCTTGAAAGTGTTAATGAAGAGAACTAAAACAACACGTTTTAGCTGCTAGTATGTAAATTGCCCTAGCGTTGTAGCTTGTAATCATTTCATTGGCAAATAAATCAAAGTTAAAAACAAACAAAATTGTAAGGGAAATTAAAATGTATTGTCCTCATACCAACTGCCAGCTAATCACTGTGGATTTATCAATATATACCTTTTATGATATTATATTTTTAGAAGTTAGTAGATTTAATGGGCTAACTGCTCAAGTCCCAATACATCTAGCATTTGTTAAATCGTGTGATTCTAGAGTTCCAAACTTTCAACTGTCACTTCATCAAACAAATCTCATGATGGAACATGTTTTGAAGGTTTAATTGTTGATTTATGTCTTTGTAATTCACAAATAGAAATGTTTGAAAATGTTAACATAATTCGAAGGTTTAAATGTGAGCCATTCAGTGTTTTGTTGTAATATATGTCATTGTAGACCACCATACAGGATTCTTTACAGTAGTAGTACAAGAAACCAGGGGTCATGATGTCTACAATGTAAATATTGTACTTATTATCCAAAACCACTAGTGAACCTCCACATATTTTTCTCTGCATGTTTATATGTAATACTGATGATTGTAATATAATAGCAAATCAGAGAAAACAAATCATTGAAAAATATTTCAGAGTATAACATTACAATGATCTGCATGAACATCTCAGAGTTAAAATTCCATTTAATTCTGTAAGTGTGTCTAACACCTGAGACATTGTTTGGGTATCATTTTGAGAACCATTTTAATACAATAACATTTCTGTGAAGCAGATGAGACCTTCAGCTCACCTGGTTCTTATTACCAGACGAGGGACTTATTACTACCCCTATTAATTCTCTAGAAAATCAAATCAACATATTTTTTGGAAAAAAACTGAATTTATATTGATGAGCTCTTTTATGTGGATGGTAACGTACCTAATGATTCACCGTAATTTCTTCATTGGTTATTTTGGTAGATGGCTTTTTTTTACTTCTTGATGGTCATGCCACTGATTTTAAAAAGATACTGGCTTGACATTTTCATCCAAAAGAACAAACAGATAAGCATAGTCACCTCGGAATTATAATGTAAATGCTCCCCCCTGTCATTTCTTCACAAAATGTATTAAACCTTTAGTTGTAATGCTCTGTCAGAGGATTCTCGTTAATAATCTGTGGGCGTACAGATAGATGCCATCTTATTTGGCACAGCTGAGTCACATACATTTTTTGCAATTCCCTCTACCAAGGACATCAGATAGAGCAGTATACATTTTGAAAATGACATCCAATAAGAGAAAAGTGGTGTTGACTTTTACTCAGTGTGCACTTAGTGCACTGCTTGTAGGTCAGTTATGTGTGTGCAAATCAACTTTTCAAAGTGAGGGCAATCCTTTAAACTCTGTCCAAGCCATGTACAGTTAAGTCAAGTTTTCGTGATCCAGAATAAAACTACAGATTCAGAATAAAACTCAACCACCCAATAATATATTAGAGGTGGGGCAACTATTCATATCTGTATTTGTATTTCTTGACAAGAAAATTAATTATATTTGTATTTGTATTTGAGTAAAATTCATAATGCAGCACGCAAACTCCACCCGCCTTTCCCCGAATCTGCTCCTGAACTTGAATATGGAACTCAACCCGATCTGAGTG
>JBBKCR010000012.1:10747275-10777306 GCA_037577295.1 Ladigesia roloffi | reverse complement strand
GCTGTAAGGATTAGACTGCATTCAGCCAAATGAGATCAAGTTTGGATGTTAGTTGATTAGTCGTGGACAACAAACACCAATCTTATCCCAAAGGTAATGGGTGATGTTCAGTCACTCCAGATAAGCTCCACTTCTCTACAGCTCAACATTTGCTTCATTAGTTTTACACTGGTGCTGTGATGCTGATGAGAGCATCATGTAATGTGTGCTTAGCAACAAGTTACCATTTTGCAGACTGCATGAACCCATCTTTACACAAAGAGACTTGCTTGTTGGTCTGTTATCCATAAAAATACTTGACATGCTTGCTATGAATTTGTTTTTTACTTTGTAAATGTAACAATGTTTTTTCAGTTGGGTTTTATATACAACTGTATGTCCAACCATGTTCAAAACTACACATGTCTTTTGGCCTCACTTAAGTTTAATTCCAAAAACATTATTGGTCAGATTGATTCATTGATTTTACAATCCCATGCTAAAAATCTACATAGTACATATTTATTTTCAACATATCTAAAACATGCAAGACATGTCTGATATCATTTTTATATAGCACCTCTATCAAACCAAAGGTCATTGTACAATAAACTTTTAAGGGAAACTAAAAACATAAGACAGTAAAATCATATTTGAGAATTTAGTGAGTGCTGTGTAGAAGTCTTGAACCACACCTCATATCTTCATTTTTTTTTAAATATGGTAAGAACTGATCTCCTGGCTACCTGTAGGACATTCAAACGCTCAGTTTTGTGAACATCTCTCCTCATGCTATTCTGCAGCTCTGACCTACTGAGGCATGGGCTCCACAGGATCTCTTAGGATGTGCTGTAGCATTTGCCAGGGCATGCACCCCCACCCCCAGCCCACCCCCGGGACATGCCCTGCCCCTCCTGAGGTATGCTCTGTCCATCTAATAAAATTTTCTGCCTCCCCAAATGATTTAACTGCCCCACCCACACATGACATGCACGTTAGCATGTTTACATTCTGTACTGTAAAGTAACAAAATCACTGAAAAGGTGACACAATGTGGAAACAGGCCGTTGTCATCTGTTACCATGGTAAGGCACAAAGTACTGGCAGAACAAAAACTACATTTAATTAACCCTTAGACATTCTCCACATGCAGGAAAATTACATTGTGTATTAGTTATATGGTGTTTGTGATTTCTTATTACTCCTCTTTCAAATAACTGACTATGGGTTATTGATTGATATATTAAATGGAAGAATTAAATGTTCCATTATGGAACTAAAAGAAGTGGGTCTTTTTCATCACTCCAAATAACTTGTTTTGGTATATTTATTTTTCAGAAATGCATTCTCACTTATTTTGAGAATTTCACTAAAATGATGGACAAAGCAAAGCACTTGTCATTTTCCAGAAAGTGCATTTTCTTGCAACCTGCCTTTGATTCTTCCCTGCATGAGGCACATCTGCACTGATCTGGCCTGATTTCAGCTCTGCTTGGGGCTGAGACTCTGCCAAGTCCTTGTGCCCTTTGTTGCTGCTTCATCACCTCACGTGTACTGAATGCTTCACAGTCATCATTATGAATTTTTAATGCCATGTTTTTACAGCCTCCCATGTCATCCATATGGACTGTCACTTGGGTACAGCATCTGCTGCTCAATGTTATCATTATTTTCATGCATACACAGCATACCAGTTAGTTACCTCAGCTTACCTTTAAAACATTATCTATGCAAGTTACTTTTGTGCCGCTATCTCTTAGATCTTCATAATCAATTCATGACACTCACAAAATGCTTCCCATGCAGTATGTGTAAGATTTTTGTTTCATCACAGAACTGATGCCATATATCAGTTCATTGGAAAAAACAGATGAGATCACAGTAATCACAAGAATCGAAGAATCAGCCCCAAGCCAGAGGCGGATGGTCTTGGTGAAAGCTCATTGGAGGCTGCACATACAGACTTTCTGTAGGTTTAACCATTATGGAGTTTTCTTTTTTTTTTTAGGAGGAGCAGTGGGTTTTGAGTAGTGCCAAATGTTGGAAGAAATGAATACTTTATTAGACGTTGCATGTTTCTTTCAGATTTTGTAATAGTATTTTATATCTTGGTCATCATATCAAACCATTTTAACTCCATTAAAACAAATATTCCAGCAGCCCTTTAAATTATATAATTGTTTATTGATGAATATGTTAATGGAACGTAGCTTAAACTAAAACCTTGCAACGTAAAATGCATCACAATTATGAATGTATTTTCTTCTTCCTGTAAAGTTACTCTGCATGTGTGGGTTGCTCTCTGTATGTGTTTAAGTGAGTTTAGTAAAAGATGGATGCCTTCTGGCATTTTCGTGCATCAGTGAATTGTATAATGCACATACAGATGTAACTGCCATCGTGAGATGTATCTGTTTGTGAATATTTATATAAATGAGGAACATCACATACTCCTTTTACTGAAATTGACAAGGACTCTAGCCAGAGGCTGTGGCTGAGTATGTGGATATAAGAAAGTGTGTGTGTGTGTGTATGTGTGTGTGTGTGTATGTTGGAAGATGGGGGTTCTGCAGTAGAGGGTGTATGACTCACACCTCAACCATGTGACTCATGAATCACTGCACCTCTGTGTGGGCTGTGCTCTTCTCATCAACCTCGCCACCCTTCTCTCTCTCTCACCCCCTCTTCCATTTTCTTTCTATTCGACATTATTATTATTGTTGTTGTTAATATTATTATTAATAATAATAATATCTACCTTTCGTTTTTTTGTTTCAGATCTTTGCTGCCATATTTTGTGTTTGCGTCAATTGTAATTTATTTTCCTCCCTCAGCTCCCATTATTTCTCCCTGCTCCTCAACTTCCCATCCTTTTTGTTTTATCTATTCTATGCATTCCGTCTCTCTTTGCAACTCAAACCAACACCTTTCTTTTGTCCATTTAAATGTTTCACTCCTTATTGTCTTGGCCTTTTCTTGTCTTATGCATTCAAAATAATGCAGCATTTAATGCAACAGATTTCCAGATTTTAGTCATACAAATATTACTTGTGCTGTTGTTTAGCAACCGTCTATATTCATCATACTAATGTGAAGGCATATGTACTAAACAGTTTTCTTTTATTATGGCTACAAAAACTGTGCTAGATAAAAATAAAATGCCTGTAAATTAACTTACACAAACTAATGTGAAAGCCGTTCTGACTGATAAAGATTTACAGAAGTTGACAGGGAAGATTCTTGCTCAACATTACAAAAGGGTATGGCACAGAAAGGTAAAACATGGTTCAGGTGTGTTTCCTAGCATATGTGTTCCTTTTAATGACCCAGGATTTTAAAGTTGTATAGTTATATTTAAATATTTATATGTAATGGAATATGGCACTTTTGGGTGTTATGTTCCAAGAGCACCCATGAATTATAATAAACTGTGATTTGGTCAAATTTGTGATGGGCATAATTTTACAGTCTAAACACTAAATATTCCCCCAAATATGTGACCAAATCACTTAATTTCATTTTAAACTTAGTTTGATACATTAATCTTAAAAACATGCTTTCCTAATTACAGTTTCATTCCTATTTAATGGGTATACAAAGGTACACTCTTTAATGATCATTTTATGGCACAACGTCCCAACATGCACTAAACATTTTTGAGTTACCATGGTGCTCACACATCTAAACCAGCAATTAACAAGCCTTAATTGGCTGAAGTGAGTGTGAGAGCAGATAAAACACTAAAATGTACAGGACAAAGCAGCCTCTGGGAATTTGAGAATCCCTGTTCTATGGCTTTATACCAAAAAACTATTGTTTTGGGGACGGTCTGTGTATATGAAAGATTTGTAAGACTCTGTAAACAGCCTTTCTTGTGCCAACGGTCTTATATGAGGTGATAGGGGGTCTAGAGCTTCTACTCAGAGCAGTGCATCTCCCACTAAGGGTCTTTGATTCTACCCTGCAGTCCTAGTGTGGGTATTAGTGTACTGCACAGTGCAGTCTGTGTCTCATTAACTCTTCTGTTTCATGTGACCTCCCCCTCTCCCCACTTTCCCATGAGACCCCTGTCAGCAAGTCAAGTTAACTAGCCTCTCATCTAAACATATGCAAGTCTTTCCATATCAAACCCAAACCTTAACTTAACTCACTCCTGCATCTAATTACAAAGACAAAAGTTGGCATTTATGTACACTGCGGCTTAAACAGTTTGCTTGAATAATTGCTTTATTATAAGAAAATCCCTGCAGTACCATAACATGGTTGCACCAGAACCCATTAACAGGATCATCTTTGAAGGCTGCTCACAAAGGAATCCTCAACACACCTATTTGACACTTTGAATAATTATTTGTATTTTGCATTTCATTGTATAAGCACTTGATGTGAGAATGTGAACCTTTTATTTACTTTTTTATTTGTAAACACATGACCTCAGGCAACTTGTTTCATTTGAATGTTGTTAGCGGACAACACAGTTCTTAAATTTTCTGTTTGGTGATTTCTATGTTGTTGAAGAATGCTGGTAACAAATATTATAATCGTATAGGGTAAGGTTGTAACTAACCTGTTAACTCATGATTCAGTTTGTTAGAAGATTCAGAGCTTATGGTTCGATATGCCCATGACGTATTCAACAATGTAAGACTGAAAACAGTTAATGTTTCTCCCAATATTTACACTGAAACCTTAATGAAGACATATTATGTTTCTATTCAGTTTGGGCAAAAACTAGAGATTGAAGGTGAGGGGAAGATGTGTGATGTTAATTATTTGGACGATGTTGATTATTGACACTGGTTTAATACTATATACAAGGCAGTTACATCATACATTCTAATTAATAGAATGTTTTCTCCATGATGCATTATCTCATGTCCATGATGCATAATGTTACATTTTTTAATTCTGATTATGTATGCATTATATTATGCATTGTGACGTATCTTGTATGGGGGAGGTGTATGTGACAATTATATGTGTGAATTGTGTGGATTGTGTGGACTGTGAATGGTATAGTTTGAGGTAGTGATATGCAGACCTGGGACAAAGGAGTTGTCCAGGACCGCAGTTCGCCACCTCTGGCACAGACAATAAAAAGTAGTCATGTCTTTTGCAAGACACAATTAAAAAACAAATGTTAATAAAAAATAGTTGATTTTATTTAATTCTCTCTGTGTAGCAAAACTAGCCATCAACATGCGGTTATTTACATCCAGCAAACGCATGTTTATTACGGTACGTACAAGGTACATCTAAAAATGACAAACAGCTGATTTTCCTTATACAAGACATTTTTTTCCTATGTTACGCTAGTCGTTTTTCTTTTGTATTTTTTTATACTTTTTTTGAATGCTCTTAATGTCTTCAAAGAAGAAACACACTTTAGATGCAAGTTCACATAAACGTGCAGACACTTGTCTCCTCCACTCTTCATTTTCTTGTACTTAGTCTTCTCCTCTTCCCAGATTTTTAAAATTACTTAAAAAAATTTGAATGTCAAGCACCTCCCCCCTTGTCGTCTTCAATTTCATTCCCCACACTGTCCTGTCGGTAAGGAATCACACATTTTGGGAACTTGAGTTAGCATTTTGGTGACCAATCTCCTCAATTTTCTTTGAAATACAAAACAAGATGTGGCTGAAAGTAGTTGAAAAGATGTCTTATAAGAAGCTTTCTGAAGGTTATTAGTGTGACCAGTTACAGGAGTTACCGATGTTCTCAAGTGGTTAATGTGAATTATATCCTTTGTCTTGCATTACATTTGACTTCAGCAAGAATTGTCATTTGGAATACAGCTGGAATCCAAACTTTGAGAGTAAATATCGATCAAATGCTTTGGTGGATATGTGAGTGATCAGTTTTAATTAGAAGATTGTCAATGCTGTTTTGAAAGGACTTTCATTTACTCAGAAATCTCTTTTCTCTTGTGTGCAGATTGTTCACATAAAGGAAATGTCAAGAGACAACATCTTGTCTGTGCATTCCGCTGTTCATCGCTAAACATTTGACTGAGTTAGAAACAAAAATAGTAATTGGGAAACTGTGTATCAAGGGAGTTGTATATTCATGCAGCTTACACATCTGTTTTATATGTAAACTGCTGAATTCTGCGTAATCAACCTTTTGTAATTCTTTTAAATTAATTTGTGGGGATAAAACCTACCAACCCAACAATGCCAAAAAAATGCTGCTTTTCCATAAGGGAGAGTGTCATAATAAGGCAATAAATAACTGTATTCAAAACAGCTCATATGAAATAACCTTCTTTTTAGAAATATTCGGAATGTATGAGCGGTCTTTGCACCATCTTGCAGTCTTTTGCGTAGAAAATCTATTTAAAAAACATGTTGAAAGAAATAAAATATCAAACTACAGACAGTAACTAATTCTATGTACAGAAATGTGTCCTTATTACACATAAGTCCACACATGTTAAACGCTTAGGCATAATTTTTTTAGGTACAGTTAAAACTCAGTATGTTTGTTCAAAATTAACCAAACCCAAATACTTGGAAACAGTATGGCACTGATTTTTGATTCCAATAATTCAGCCTGACTGAGAGTTACGATGAATAAACATGCTTTTAGTGCATGCATTCTTTGAAGGTGCAAACAATTTTTTTTGCTGTTAGTCTATACCATAATAAAATGACTATTATGAAAAATGCTTCAGACAATGAAAACAAAGGTAAGGCTTACAAAGGGATGTCTCATTGATCTCTGTACTTTTGAAAGGCCTTCTCGGAGTGTGGAAAGATAGGAATTTAAATTGAGTATTTAAGCCCTGTGTGCACCCCACATCATGATCAAAAGCACTCTTTCCTTGTGCTGTCTCTCAGTCTTTTAAGGGGAGGAGGGTAGTAGATGAAGTGAAATGAATGTGAAGAGGGATCTTGACATCATCTCGTTACATTCTAATCAAGACGTAATGCACTGTTCAAATAGAGCAAGAAACAGCACTGAAAATGGCAACAGTCAACAGTCTCCAGGCAAATTGTTCAAATGAACCTAGTGAAGGACGTAATTTGATTTATCAAACATATTTCTGTAATTGAAAAACAAAATATGGTAGGGTGGCAAAAACAGTCTTTCGGTTTTTCCCTTTCTTGCTGTCAAACGTTTCCTCCTCTACTCTTATTCGTTTATTTATATCTTCACTGAAACATTTGGGGTTTGTTCAGGAAAACTTTCTTAATGAAGTTTTCTAGCTCCCCATCACTGTCTCGTTGCGGCTGCCCCAGCTGACTATAATAGTCATCCGGTCTGGTGACTAGAGAACCTGGGGCAGGGTAATAGAAGGCTGGCCGACGACGCAGGGACGATCGGGGTTTGGGCATGGGTACAGCTTGGAAAGTCCGGGGATGTGGAACAATGTAGTTAGGGAAGAAGAGGTTCCGCCGTAACGCCAGAGGAGCCCTTTGGCGATATTGGGTCCAGGGTCGGTACCTTTGTTTAGCGGGGTAATCAAGGTCATAGTCCAATGAATTCCCCAGAATGTCATTAATGGAGTAGGAGGGCTTGGCATAGTAGCGTGGTTTAGGCTTGGGAGGTGGGATGTAGATAGGGTAATAGCTACTGTAGGGCTTTTGGTAGAACCGGTAGGAGGGGTAGGTCCGAAAGGGCCACTGTTGTTTGATCCAAAAATCTTGCTTACTGGGCTTAATGGAAGCCCTGTCCTTGAACCATGCTTTAAATGGGTTTGTATTAGGTTTAGGGGGTTTTGAAGGAGGTGTTGTTCTTAGGACTGTGGATGGGGCAACAGGGGCTGGAAGAGGTCCAAGAGGTCGTTGCCACTGCAGATTTTCAGGGGCATCTTTTTTCTTTTTCTTCTCCACATCACTAATTATATCAACCACATCATCTGCAGGTAAGTGCAGCTTACTGGAGATTTCGATCAACTTATCGATAGTTTGTGGGTCAATATCATCATCATCATCACTGGTATCTTCTTCTGAGCGTTTGTCTTCTGCTGCATTATTGCTTGGGTACTTTTTCCCATCTTGCTTGACCATGTACTGCAGGAGCATATCTGATGCAATATCTGCAAGTTTCTCCTCCTCTGCCTTAGCTCTCTGGGCCTCAGCCGCTTGTCTACGCACCTCCTCTTGTTCAGCTTTAGCCCTAGCCTCCTCCTCTTCAGGACTCAGCAGTTCCTCGTCTTCTTCATCCTCCCCATTTTCCTCTTCTTGGTCTTCAGCATTGTCATTAAAATCATCCATGAAGTTCCCTCCTCTATATAATGGCCGATTCTTGTTCTTTTCTTGTTCTTGCTGCCACTTGAGCTTCTTTTTGGACAGGGCCAAGTCATAGCCCTTGGTTTTGGGCTTGATCTCATTATTCATAAGGCCATTGCGATCCAGATAGTCAAGGTATTCACCACGGCTCTCCCTTTGCCCTATTGAGGAATCACGCTCCCTTTTTGTGGCAGTACTGTAGCTTTGGAATTCCTTTAGCATGGTCTCCAGATTTTTCAGCTCTTCTGAGTTCAACTGTTCATCTTTCCCCCCCTCTGTGTCTCTCTCAGGCTCCTGGTGCCCAACTTTGCTCAATACCTCTTTAGTTTCTACATCTGGTTCTTTTACTGACACTGTTTGACTGGTGGTGTGACTTTTCACCCTTTCTGTGAGCCTTTCTTCTTCTTCTTCAATTCTCTTTCTCTCTTCATCCTCTTCCCTCTCTCGCTCCTCTCTACCTTGTGCCGCAGCAGCAGCCATTACCAGTTCCAACTCCTCGTGCCCATCTCTGTCTCTGTCAGCCCCCTGGATCTCCCTCACCTCCTCTGCCTTGTCCTCTACTTTGTTCTTGTTTTCCTCGCTCACCTTCTCTTGAGGCTTCTTGAGGGCCTCCAGGAGCACTGCTGCTAGGGTTTTGGGGTCGACATCTTTAAAAAGTTCATCCTCCTCTTCTTCTTCATCATGTGCCACTTGCTGACCATCTCTTGCCTGGGTGGACTGAATCTGTGTCAGTGGAATTTCAGGAGAGGGATATTGATTGCTAAGCATCTCATTGTCTTCAGTCACAGGGATGGAGGCTGTGGGCTTAAACATAAGGCTGGAGAGGATGAACAGAAGCACAAGGGGGGCACTTGAAAACTGTTGCCACCGGACCATGACAGCACAGATCTAGAGGTGAGGTGTGAAGGTGATGCGCCCTTCAATGAGAGAGGAAGAAAGAAAGACAACATTTTCAGAAAAGGTCAGGGAACCAAATATACATCCAGTTTGTCATGACTGGCTTAGAAAGACTGCATTCCTGCCAAATATTCAGTTTTAAAAGCTCATGATCATCCTGATCTGTGCAAAGGAGAATGGCGCTTTTATTCCAGAAGCTCAGCTTGTTTATGCACATGCAACATTTTCCCTTGATAACCTGCCCCACGGTTTGACCGTTCTCAAATAAACATGCATGCATGTTATGTAAAGGACATCTATCATGGTTTCATCATGGATGAGCAACATGAATTACAATTGTTGTTTATTGACCATTAATAATATATATTTTTAATTATGACTTAATTTTTTTTAATTTTTTATTTTAGTCTAATTTATTACAAAACATGTTATATGACTGTGCAGCAATAGACAATTGACTTTATTTACCGGTGTATCTCACCCTCTTCCAAAAAAGGCGCATAAACAAATCTCGCATAAAGAACGTCACTCAGAGAGGAAGCTAAAACGAAATTGAGCTCTGGTTCTACAGTAATTGGTGTCTGCTCTTTGTCCTGGTTTGTAATTGACCCAAAGCGCGAGCGCTCACGACGCGCTCAGAGAAAAAAACAGGGAAAGCGCGCAAAGAGGTAGACCCTCAGATACTGGTTACTCTAAACGGCAAATAAGGTGTAGATCACTTTATATTAATGGCGCTCATATCTACAAATACAGAAAGACCAGTTTTGTCAAGAAACTTTAAATTCTAGAGGAAATAAGTGCACTTTAATATATTTAAATGTATGAACATAATGTCGATTGTGGTGTAAAAGTAGACATTAGTGTGTTTCTAACACATATGTACCGTCTTCAGTTATTAAATAGCGTGCGTCCATAATATAGTGAAACTCAAAGCGTGACTGTTTTCACCTGAAATATACGTGACACGACATTTGCTCGCAGTGTTGAATGAACACACGGAGCTCATTTATATGCAAATTGCCCACTGTGCAGTGCAAAGGATGTTAGATGTTGGTGTGCATGATCGTCATTACTGCAGATGCCAGCTAAATTAGCCAAGCAGTCCCTGACTATCTGATTTTACATCTCTCCTGGCTTCTGGATGAAACGCACTACACCAGTCACCTCACCAAAATTGCGCTCCCAACAAGACAATGACGCATTTTTGCGTTCAAGGAAGAGTCCACGTTTCCAAGGAATCACTGCCTCATCTCTTCTCTTTTCTGCTGTGGTTGCTTCCATTAAAATTCTCTTGGGAGGAAACCGCGCCAAAGCACTTCAGTAATCCGCTTCTAAGACGCCATGTCTTCTTGTAATGTTCTGCCTTAAGACAGACTACTTTTTCTTTAGGAAAGAGAAACGAAGTGGGGAAATGTCACGGTGTCACATTTGAACTCCCAGGTTAAAATGTACCAATGACTCCCACGTCCCTTGGATAGCATCCTAAACGGATCATAAAAGTTTGTGCTGTAAAAAATGACATTATTCCGAATTTGTGGTAATAACACCTCACCCGAAACTTCCCTGCCCATGGGCTGTTTTTGCCAGAGTTCTCTTAAGGGAGTCCCTGCTCCTATTTCTGGCTGATAATACTATGGTGATGGGAAAGATGATGAAAGAGACAGCAGGGGAGTGGCAGTGCCTGTTATAGATCGTTAAGAATACCCACAACTGCCTCCGAGGTCCCTACAATATCAGTACAAGTGCTGTCGTCATTTACAGGCACGTCTGAGCGCCAGTTTAGTCGTGAGGATGTTGATGGGGATGATTGTGATGATGATGATGCATCACTTTTGACTCCACCCAGTTCCTTTTTGAATGTTATAATATTAACAGAATTGTTTCTTTCTTTCTTTAATCTTTTCATTTCTTTGTTAATCATTTTAAACCATGGATTAATTATGAACAGAGTCTTAATGGTAAACAAAGTGGTTGGTGCCAGGATTTACTTGCTTTAGCTCACTAGAGTTACAATTTCTTGCATTATTTAACGTTATTAGAATTCATCATGCTCTGTAAAAGTAGTTTATCACACTTTGCTACAGTGTTGTGGAATTAAAAATAATACTCACCGGGATCCCCAGCAGCAAGAGGTCCGATGCACTTTGTTTTCGTCTCTTCTTCTCTGCTGGGACACTGCTTTACTCTATTAAGAGTGAAGTAAGTTTCCCTTTGTTAATGAAAGAGCAGTGTCTGCTTTTTTGAAGATGTGTGGTAGGAATAACGCTTTGAAGCACGTCTTCGTGACGGTGCTGCCTCTGTGAGATATTTTCAGCACCCCGGTCAGCTCCTCGTCTTTATAAGCGGGCCCTCCTGCGACCACGTGACCGCGCGTCACCGCTCCTCATTGACGTCACCGCCTCCCATTGATAAGAACGTTCGCGTCGATCGAACCCGCGAGCGTTCGCCACGCTGCAGTGCCCAGATGAATGAACAGCAGAGGGATGAATGAAATAGTACTCCGGAGTTTTTTTTCTGTTGGAAAAGCTCTGAGGGGAGGGACTGACTCCCACACAGGAGCACTTACAATCCACAGTGCACTCTGTTACCCCACAAATGTGCCTCGTCTATAATATTTTGACCACGCAGGCCAGCAATGTGCACTATAAATCACTGTACAACCCTGGAAATTTTAATATTCACCCTGAAGAAAAATGTTGTTTTGTTTCTGTACGACTTAAAGACAACTGGCTTTTTAATTGTGTGCCCAAAACATGTAACATAATTACTGCAATAAAGATGATTTTGGGTCTAATATTTAAAGACATTGAGTCCCAGCAGTTGCAGTGGCTGCTGCACCACATTACACAATTTGATGAGATTTGAGAGGATGCCAACTCATAAAAAAAAAGCTGATCTAGATGTTTCATCAGAGCACAGAGTGTAAAAGGCAAAACCTCTGCCACACCTTCATTTGATAACAGCGCATGTCTGTGTCTGTGTGTATGTGTGTGTTTTTATCTTCCTGCAGGGGGAGAGAAGAGTTGGTAGAGAAATAAGCAGCCCAAAAGTGTGCCAAAGGGCAGATTTCATCATAAACACTGAGCATTACAGAGTCCTGTTCAGTTCTTAGAGGACAAGTTGTTTCAGCATTCATTCCCACTCACTAGACCAATGCACAAGCATGTCCATTACCCAGGTAGAACAGAAAACTGCAAATCAGTGTTGTAAATAAATAAACATAGACCTAATCTGTCAAAATAACCTTGTTTATATTCTTAGAGTATCAGATGCATGTGAGTGTGTAAGAATCATATGCCTGTATATAGAAGAATCATAGGCCTGTATATTTATCTAAAAGTGTCATATTGCAAAGGGCAGGGTGGATTACAGGGGTGGGGGTGCTGAGATTGAAAAAGATTGTAGTTTTCGTGTAGCCCACGCATCAGGATGACATCAGTCTCCTGACTCCCTGTGACTGACTGAAAGTATAGTGCAGTCTCTGCAACAAATCAAAGAAATCTACTGTTCATTTGCAGACCATGCTGCCCAAAGAAACTCCCTAAAAGGCTCTCACAAATATATGAATGGCTTGCTTGGCTCAATACCAAACTCTGCTCCAGAAAAAAAAACTGTTGAAGGAGAATCCCAGTTTCAGTCTTGTCACATATCATCTCACATATCATCAAAGTGAATAACTAGCATCTGTCTTTTCATATTCCTGCCGGCATTTCATTTAGCAACTTTAATCAAGCAAGGCAGGAGGTAGATTAGAGATGTACTCTACTGTTCAGTTAATCTCCAAGGAATTATTGATGTTCTGAACATTTTCTGAGTGTTTCTGAGACTTTCACTAAGACATATTTCACTCCATGTATTAAAGCATTTGTGCAGCAGTCCTGTAGTGTAACCGAATTCCAGATTACCTTTGTGTTCTTATAGCCTGGATGACGTTTAATTGCACAATAAATTAACAATGCTCTCAGAATGTAAATGAAGTATGCTCTACACTTTTAATAGCTTTGAGAGTGATGAATTGGATTAGGTCATGCAGAGAATGGGTGGACAACGTTTTTGCATGGTTGTCAGGAAAGATTTTGGGTCACTGTACCTGGCTGTCAGTTTATGTTAACTTCACACAAAGATTGTTGTTTGTTCATTCCATGTAAGTGTTTAATTTCTAGTTAAGCCCTGCTGATTTTTGTGGTGGATTACTGTCTACTACACTAAAATTAGTCACCTTATCAGGTCTTACAGAGAACTACATGTGCTGAACTGTAACATAGAGTGGAAAAAAGCTAACATCGGGCAGTCTGCATATTACACATTGCAGCTGGTAAAACAATTATTTTTAACATACAGTAAAATATTTGATGTACTCCAGTCTAAAACCAAGGTATAATTTGTTGTGGTATGAAAAATTAGTTTATTCTGTAACATCACATGATATCAACATGTCTCACATTTTTTTTTTCATGTTTAAATTTTTTTTTCATGTTTTAGTTTTATATTGTTTTCATGTTTCAGTTTTATATTGTTTTCATGTTTCTCAGTACAATACCCAACATGCAAATACATCAGACAATCATTGTGAGTCCCTGTGGTGTCACTCAGTCACTGCTAGCCTAACCACTGAGCTATGGGCTAATAAAAACAACCAAGCCTGAAGGAGTTCTTTATGTATTGATGTGTCTCATATGAACAACATCAGAACTGTTCAGGCTATGGTCTTACCAGTGAAAAGTACAAACATTTTGGAGCTTTTGGACTTCGATGCTGATGAAGACTTATCTCTAACTTGTAACTGAATACATTTTCTTATTCTTTACCCATTATGAGAAAAAAAAATTATAATCTAAAAGATATTAAGAAATATTGGAACAATGTCCAAATTCCAAATAGGCTCAGATGAGGTGCAGCTCCTATTTTTCAGTTATAATAATAGTAACTAGATCGCATTTTTGCAAGAAAAGTGTTATTCCATGATTGCTATGGTATCTGTGGTTGTTACTACGATGTTGTTATGGTCTTTCTATTTGGTTACTAATTGTTGTTTTAATGTAGCTAGTTTGTTGCTAATAATACAGCAGTTCTGGTGCCTCCAACTTATTTACGTTCTGTGAGGGATATTTTAGAGGCAGATGTCTAGTTCCTTTCACCACCACTGTGAACAAGTCTGACTCCAGAACAGCGCATCTCAAATTTTAAATACTTTATTAGGGGAGATTTTAGAAATAAAACTCCCTTTTAGGTTGGGGATCGGGGGCAACAAAGGATTAAAACAGCAAAAAGATTAAAACAGCAAAAAGATTAAAACAGCAAAATCGCAATCTTAAAAGAATCCACTTTAGACTCATTCAAACACATTTGTCCTGTGCATGAGTGTGCAGACAAACAAGAGAATCAGAGGACAAAACTCAGCACACAACCAGCCTCCCATCTTAACCAGTCATGCTGTCACACTTTCGTTTCCTTCAGACACATCTTAAAATGTGGCCTCAAACCAACTAACTGATCTCTATGTCAGGTTACTTGCTAGCAAGCAGTGCTAATACAAGCATTCACCGACTAAGGCCTTGTCCACACGTACATGGGTATTTTTAAAAGATATGTTTTTTCTATGCGTCTAGGCCTTTCGTCCACACGTAAACGGCGTTTTATGTCAGTGAATACTGAGTTTTTTGAAAACTCCATTTTTGCATTTACGTGTGGACGAGAAAAACGAAGATAAAAAAAAATCAGATGACACAGTATGCGCCGTGTTTACATTAAATTGTGTACAATGCCCAATGCCTGACGTTAACAAATTTTGGCATGCTTATACTCATGCACGGAATTACTGTTCATTTGATATGAAGGACATAGATGTCAGCATCAGCTTCGGTTGCTTTAATATTCAACCCAGACACTGTCTCCCGCCAAGGCTTCTGATATTTGAAAATGTGCTCGTGTGTATGTGATTTTTAAAAAAAAAATGAAAACAGAAAATCTCTGTTTTCAAAAATACCCGTGTACATGTGGACATGGCCTAATTATAGTTTTATAAGCCGCAATACACAGTGACACACATTTTAATTTTTATAGCTGACCCGAGATTTAGTATCCTAAAAGCTGTTTATGTGTCGGCTGTGTCTAGGTCTTACAGGACTGATCTGTGTCTCCATGTTTGTCACTTTGCATCTGCCATTACTATTACATCACAATGTTTGCTTTTTTTTCTATACTCACATATTTTAATGTATTGTTTTTGCTTATCAAAGAACAATTTCCATCAACACAACATTTGCTAATTTATTCACCCTACCACACTTTACACTCATTCAGACACAATTTTTTTGCCCAGAAATGTTGAGATATGGCTTCGAATAGGCTACTGTAGCTGGCAAACTGAGAATACTAAAACAAACGTTCATTAAATTATTCTTTTCAATAAACCACTACAGACACACGTTTCCTATCGTAAGTGGCTTGTGCATGCTGAAGGGGAGAGGCGCAGGCGTTGGAGGGTGTGGCACACGTTTTGGGATGGCGTTCGAGGTCATATTCAAGGATTTTGAAGTGTAAAGGCAGAGGATTACACTAACACTTCTGATTCATTCCAGTGTTTTCATGCTGTTCATACTGTATGCTGTGCTGTGTTGTGATGTGTTTACGTATGACAAATGGCCACTTTACACATTACACGTTAATGAGCGAATCACTCTGAACACAATCCTCTGATTTCAACCATCTGAATCCTGGCCTAGTTCACGATTTTAGGAGCAAGGCGTGGATAAGGGGGCACTTGGAAAGCCTTGCGGTTGTTTCAGTTTCGGAGAATAAACAACGGTCTGTTGACAAAGCGCTGTTGCTCGTCGTGGCCCGCGGGACCTTAAAAGGCCGGTTGCCTCCTCCTCCTCCTCATTTCCGCCCTGCCGCACGCGCTCATGCTGGAGACACATCGCCCGCGCGCTCGCCTCTGACTCGGAGTTAATGAGGCGGAGCGCGCCGCGGTTCCGTCTTTCCCCCAGATCAATCTCTTTCGCTGCAGCAGCCATCATTTCACCCCACCGAACATTTCAGAGGGAGCTCTTTCAAATGGGCCCATTTGTAATGGAGGCAGTCTGCGACCCGTGGGAGGGGAGGGGCACGTCGGCTTGCGTTTGGAAATCAGCCGGGAAGCCACCAGCCCACACACGCGCATGAAAAATCCCTCCTCGCCAGGCACAGGTCGCGTGGGAGTGTGCCAACACGAAACGCTCTTACAGGGCTTTTCCTTCGCTTAGGCGTGGGTGTATGAGAGAGCGAGAGAGAGAGAGAGAGAAAGAGAGATGAGAGAGACAGAGGGTTAGAAATTACCACACATACACACTCACTTGATCTTTTTGCGGGGGATATACAAAGGCCTTTGTATTTTTATCAGTTAAAATAAAAGTCAATATTCTATTTGAATGTAGGCCGGCTATCTGATATTGCCATGGTAATGTGAACAATTCTTTTTTCTCTTTTCTGTGCTTGATTTTGAAGCCTTTAAGTCATCCAGTGTCAATAGTTATAAATGCATCATTACTCTTGCTTGTAGTAAACACCCCCGTCCATTCACAGTTCTTTACTGGTTTAATTGTATGTGTGATGCTAGGTTGATTTTTCATGTTATCAGTGCCTAGCAGATAACGATAATCCTTGTCATACTGTAAACAGAGTAATAATCTAAGGCCGATTGCAGCGTGGTCAATTTGCTAGTGTGAGTCATGCTCGTTGAAAAGCCAGGCTCTGACACAAGGACCTTTTCTCAGCGAAAAACAGAAAGCGGTTTTGGGTTATTTGCAAAAATTTTGACCTATTGACTTTACTTCTGATTGAGATTTTTGCATTAAAATTAGGAGCCTTGTCCAAGGACAATTCCTGCTGCAGCAAAGTGTGTTTCTTCTGCATGGATAACAACTGTATTACCCATTGCACTGCTTCAAATAAGGTAAAGAAATAAACTACCCAAGTATAGTGTAAATAATCTGAAATATCACATAAACACTATTTGGACAAAAGTATTGACATGCCTGACCGCAGGGGAGTCGAAAGCATTTCTATTGTGAGGAGGCATGCAAATCTCATCTGTTTAGGGGGTGGGGGTGTTTCTTTTAAATGTGGGTGGGGGTCCAAATGAATGATTATGAAATGTGAGTGGGAAACGCTGAATGGCGACAACCCCCATGCCTGACCATTATGCCGACAATGACTTTAATGGCATTGCCCAAACCCTGGCAAACAGGTGTGTCCCAATATTTTCTTTATAGTGTACCTTGCATTTTTGTAGTATTACAATAAGAAAATGCACTGATTTGCCACAACAATGAAACGGAATAACGTTAATTATCTTGTTACAATTGAACATGTTTAGGCATGATGTATATTAAGCAGAAAGTGAACATCCAGTTATTGTAGTTGATGGGTTTGGGAACAGTCAAATTGGGCTAGTGTAAGGATCTAACTGACTTTCATAAGGGACAGATTGTGATGGCTAGACGCCTGGGTCAGCCATCACAATCTTTTTTTCATATTTGGTCTTGTAGGGTGTTCACAGTATACAGCAGTTGGGGTCAGCAGAACGAAAAACAAGAACTGAAAACAGGATCCTGGGCAACCAGGGCTCATTAATGCATGTGAGGACTAATGGCTAGATGTTTAGCCCATTTCCTCAAAAGAGCAACTGTAGCACAAGTTATGACAATTTTGATAGAAAATGTCAGAACAGATTTTATAATTGCAACTTGAATTTCAAGAATATGTGACTAACGTCTTGGTGCCAGATAAAACAACTCTCCTTCAGAGCTCCAAGCCTTGATGGGTCAGAATTGTTTTAGTGGCACAATAGGGGTCTGTGCGTATTAGGCAGGTGGTTTTAATGTTATGGCCGACCTACTTGTTAGACCACCTTCTTCATTTGTATACTATCATATATTCTTGGTCCTTTGCTCAACACAAACATTGCAGTTTGGACTACAAAGACAGAATGTTTGGACACCCCTACACTGGAAAATTCCCCCAGCTCACTAACAGCCTTGTTCTAATTAGAGTTCACTGAAGTGTTTTGCCAACGTACAGCATCACTTAGCTGTTTAGATTGCTGCGACACATCAGCTGCAGTGGGCCTTTCTGCTAAAAGCCCTTTAAAATGCATGAGGTAATGAGGAAGGTAATGCTCATTTACTTTTCCATTACACATATGGATCATCCACTGAAATATTAGCTGCAGCAGGCTACAGTCATTACATTACATTCACGAGTCAATTGATGTATTGAGGAAGCCCCTTTGTGCCTGCATTCATCCTGCAATAAATGCACATTTTATATCCCTGTAGATCCTGTACAAACCAAAGGACAAACCAGATGTCCTGATGGCAAAATCTGAGGCACTTTTCATTTAAGTAAGCTTTTGTGCCTTAAACATGTTAATGTGATCTGGCCTGTACTGTCCATCAGCTCAATATGAAAATAAATGCAAACAAACAGTAAAAGCAGTAAAAAGTATCATTATTTCTCAATATTTGGTGAGCTGGTTAGAAGAACACAGGTTTGGTTCCAGGTTTCTGCTCAGTGCTTCCAGTCATTGGGTGAATATATATGTATACATACATGTCTATAAAATGCTCCAATCCATGTGCTGTGCTAGATGAATACCTCATTCACATACATGGATGTACCAGCAGTGGAGGGGGCAATAAAGTCCCTGTTTACACCTAGCATTAAATTACTGTTCTCACTGACTCTAACATAAGTGGACAGCAATAGGTACAGGTGTAAATGAGGATCCAGTCACTCAAATGACCTTCCTCCGCAACACTGAAGGACCACTTTAAGCAGCTGCGTCATCACTTGTCTTAGCAAGCCATGTTAAGTAAATCATTTTGACATTTTGATTTAAACTAGGGATGCACCAAGATAATTTTTTGGACCAAAAACCCAAAATTAGGAAAACCGAAATAAATTATTATTATTATTAGATTAGTAAAAGAATAAATCTGTCACAAAATTATGAAATATTTATTTATCATTAAAAAAAACATACTATCCAATAAAATCTGGAATAAAATATTTTAACTGGCCCCTCTCATGAATAGCCTAAAAGCAAGATGGTGGAAATATTATACAATTAAATATCATCTCTCATAGAACTAGAGAATTCAAGTGCATTATAATATACTGAGCTAAGTGCATGAACAAAAATAAGTAAATTAGACATAGGTGTGTTTGGGGCGTAGCATGCAATGAACCAATTAGAGTTTACACTATCACTACCTTAAAATACCCGGCGCATCCATGGCGTGCTTTGTATAATGATGGCAGATTTACCTGGACGTCAGGAAAGATTTTCGATGGAAGAAACTGATTTGCTCATGCGTGAGGTGAAGTCACTGGAGCAATTGATCTTCAGGGATGGAGGGAATCCTCCCAAACCCCAGTTAGTAAAGCAGGCATGGGAACAAATTTAAGTGATTGTTTACTTGTTTTTCAATAAAAGAAGGACAGTCCAACTGTAAAAGGTACAATGACGTGAAGAGAAGGGGGAAACAAAAACTCCCCTGCCAAAGTAGAAGCCTGCGACAAACGGGAGGTGGAGGTCCGGTTGAAACCGAGATGAATGTCGGAATGACTGAATTGGCCAGTATGAATGAGTCGTGACTGGAGCCAGGATAGTTTGCTAAGACGTGTGGGATTTTACAAGTACCATCACAAACTACTTGGACATTGATGGAATGGGTTTTCCTTGTGATCTATATAAATCAGAGCATTCTCTGATGGGGCATGTAGCTGCACATGCATGCAATCTATGGTACCCAGTACCCCAGGGAACCCATACTATATTCCTGTCAGACTAGACCTGATGTGAGTGCATGTATAGCCGAACTTACAGCAGACTGTGTTATGCCTCCAATTGGACTAAGGGCGTTCTGAAATGACCCAGTAGAATAGAAGTGCAGTGCTGCCATTACCTTCACAGCGATAGGAAGGGCATAGGGACTCGATGAACGAGATTCCAGGTCATCTGCCAAAAGGTGACAGATGTCTGTGACGACTTGGCGGGATAGGCTCAGCTTACATTCTTCCCCGTTTAGGGAAAGATATGTTTGCCTGGGCCGGTATACATACCTGGTGATGTATGTGATATAAATTTGAATTTTATATTTTGAGGACTCCATAAAGTTTCACATGAAAATGTTTTTTTTAATGTGAGCTGCTGCTCGCTCCTGCTTATGAAAGAAGCTGCGTGTGCGTGCATTGTGAACTCTTCCATATTCCAAAGCGTCAGGAATCCTTATAATAGCCTTTGAACAATGCACAAAGGATTACTAACCAGTTTTTTTCTGGTCAGTGGCGAAATGACTTTCACTTCTCATATAATAGCAAATTCGCGCTATGCGCTACACCATACCCCTTATTTTCAGTGACACGCCCGACACAGCGCAAAGCCATCTGCTATCTTAACAACGTACATTATTGGGCATTTTCGGGGCCTAAGTGTGTGAAGGGTCATCGGTTGCCCTCCTCCGTTTAAGTATTTATGTCATGAATTTCCAGAATGCCCATACTGATTCAAAATAATCAGAACATGCTAAAGGGAGTTGGTCGTAAACTTAATAAAAATATTATGATTTTTCATGATAAACTGTGTTGGGAGGTGTTTTAATTACAGGAAAAGTAAGTGATATGCTGTATCATTAGTGTCAAACAGTACCCCCTTCTATTTTTTATAAGAGTCAAGAATCCTTTAGTAAAATCTATTTTCTTCTTAAATTTTCATTCATTCATTGCACTGTAAGTTTTGACCTTAAATCAGTGGACATATGAATGATTCTGATTTTGGTTGTGTTCATATTTTATTTAATCAGAACTTGGCAGAATGCCACAGATATCAGAGGAAAGGACATTTAACTTGATTATACTGTACAGCCACTGAATGTAGTCCAGTTTAGTTTTTCTTGTCCCTTTCACCATAATAATGTATTTGTTAAACACAGCATCCAGTATAATACATTTTTTATTTCACATTTTGCTCTTTTATGCTGTGGCATTACAAATGAAACACACTATGTGCTACCTTTGAACAACTGAAATTAATTTGAGTTTTTGGTATAAAGAAGCTATTTCATCTATCAAAAGCCATGGGCAAATGACACATATTACAAAGAACACACCAAATACTCAGCAAAACAAAACACTAAGGATAGAACCCTTTCTTGTTCATGTTTTAAAACACCACACCACAATCTATAAAAATAAAGTATCATTTACATTTGGTAATAGAAGACATGTCTCCGATGAATGCCCATTTTGTGATTCAATTTTACGTATTCAGACTGAGAATAGGTATGTGAGAAAACAGCAAATGATTAATAAAAACATAAAAACATGGAATATTAGAAAGGATTTCAAGCCCCACAATACAGATTGGTTTACTCATGAGGGCTCTTGTGGAATTTGCTCAGATGGGCTTGGACTCTGAAATTGAACACAACCAGAATTTTAATGCAGACCACTTCACAGAAAATACTGCTGTGTGTAATTTGCAAACATACCTGCCTGTGCAGTCCTTCTAAACATCCATAACTATTAATGGAATTGTTTTTTATGCATTAGCCTATTTAGAACACTGTTCTGTTGCATTATTGTTCTGCCTCAACCTTGCTCTGCTGATCTTACACATTTGGTTCAGTAGCTGCAACCCTTCATCCACAATGTTTTCATCACCCTCCTTTGCAGCCCTTATGAGGCTCCAATGCTATTATCAGGTATGACTTCTGGTGTTGTGGCCTAACCAGTTTTTATTCAAATAGATCTCATTAAAATATAAATTCACTCATTCTTTACTCCTTCCTATGATACCGTTACAAGAAATATTGCCATGCCTTGCATTTTTCCATGTGATCTGTTAAAAGAAAAATTCCTGAATGGTTCTTGGCTTGACTGTAGTTCTTCAAGAGTATCCTTGGTTCCAATTTGTATTAAGTTACCCCAATAACTGCAGTTACACATTAACAATGCATGCAACAGTGATGTGTCTACTTCTTATGCATTCACTATTCCAGAATATATTTGTATAAATATATTTTTGATCATGTAATAGAAGTCTATTATATTTAATTACATGCAATTATCGGAAACGGTTGTGGTTGTGTAATTATACAAACCTGCATTACTGCTATCTATCTGTAACAGTCAATACATCACCAATAGATACATTTGGTTTATGCATTGTTAATGTGTTCTAGCACATTTTTTATATCCACTTACTATGGGTGGGACCAGAACATTTAACAGGCATAGAGCCTTTAAACTTTCTCTCACTATAATATGCTAAAATAGTTCTTTAAAGAATCTACACAGTAAGATGCTTTGGGGAACCAAAAGTAGTTCTATTTTGATATTCAGATATAATCTGAATTCTACTAGAAACTCTGAAGACAGGCTTTCTGCCATTCTCGTGAATACTGCTGGAGCTTTCTGTGTGGACCTGACTTCTCTGCAATATGACTGATGCATTACTCTTGTGAATTGAGTCTCAGGTCAAGAGCACTCATCCAACAGTCGGTGCATTACAGGCAACTAATGGCCCCTCCCTAGTTTGAGAATGTCCCTTGGGATTTGACTACAAATTACAAAGTTCCAGATTGAACTGTGCAGACAAATTTGTACTTTAAATGTATGATCATTAATATATGAACAGTACCCATCACAAATACTGCTACCCCTAGTAAACATGAACGAAGCAGGCTATAAAAACATTCTTTATTGCCCATCCTTTATTGCATATTAATTCAGGATATTATGATATAACCTGTAAATGAAAAGCAATGATTGAAAGAAAACAAACATCTTAATTGATAACTAAAGTATATTCTCATTCATCTTTCATGGTTTAAAGTTCTTTGCGAATTTGGAATGCTTAACAGGCCACAATTTCCTATGTGAATGGTGTATAAACTAGAGATGACACACAGGGTGAATTCCCTTAGACATCCATCACAGAGATTACAGCAATGAAATTTTGAACACCTTAGTGTCACTTCTGGACTGAGAATATTCATCCAACAGTGTCTTATATCCAAAAACTGACCACCAATAAAAGACTAGAGCTTTTGATTTTCCTTTTATCTTTTTGCCTTTTTATCATTCTTGCCAAGCAAAAGGTGAAATAATAACTTATAAGTGATACTTCTCATTTTCAGGTCAGGATCCATCAGCCAAAAGACTTACTTCAACCACAATTTCCCTATTTTTAGCTTGACTGTCTCTGTCATTTTGCTTATCTACCTCGCATTCCTCTCTTTCTGTTTTCTGATTCTATCTGTGATTACTAGCTTCATAGCACTTTTCAGTCATGTTTTCACTCAGCTATATCAAAAATGGATTTAATCTTCTGCAAGAAAAAAAGATTCCCCATCAGTATCAGTTTCACTGTACTCTGGTAAGTTGTGGGACAGAGGGAGAGAGAGAAACTGTTCTCCTGACATTTATCACAATCTTTATCTTTATAGGTGACTTTTGCCCAAGTCTGAAGCACTTGAGTTGATTGAAAAGTGATGTATTGTGAATAAAAATAGCAGAAGAATGGAACAGGTGGAAACTGAAAGTTGTCTGGGAGGAAGAAGTGATGGGAGTGAAGGAGAGAGAGGTGTGTGAAAAAATCAGTGTGAGGGAGGGATGAAGGTGACAAATGAATAGTGCAATGCAGAGAAAAAGATAAATACCACACCAAAATCCTAACACACCCATGCTCACAGAGCTTTTAATAAGTCTGAATTAATATTAATGACAATATTTAAAATGAGAATTGGCCTGTTTAACCCCTGCCTAGAAGGGTATTTTTTTCCCCCGGCAACTGTTGCTAGATGGAACAAGGTTTGCTATTATCCTATTCGACCTAAAAAGGAATTGTAGCTCACAACTGTTAAATATGATAATTTAGAATGTATTATTCATGCCAAATTAATGTACATTTCCAGTGCATGTGAATGCCTAGTGCATAGTAATGATTGTTTATCTGTTATTTCTAATTTGCTTTGTTTTATTTATGTGCAATGACAAATGGTTTCTCTCTCTCTGTCTCTCTCTTTCTCTCTCTCTCCCTCTCTCTCTCTCTCTCTCTCTACCTCCTTCCTCATGGAATCACTACCCTCTAACCTCACCCTGCTCTTGTTCACAGTGGCAGTACTACAGAGCTGATGTTATTGAACCTGACAGTTTACCACCTTGTTTGGAACTGGACTCTCTCCCACACACTTTCACCACTCACTGCACATGCGTGGGTGAAAACAAGAGTGATGGCTGCTGTACTTTTAGAGCTCTACACTTTTTCAGTGTCAACTCTGTTTCCTCACTCTCACTCTCTCTCTCTCTCTCTCTCTCTCTCTCTCTCGCTCTCTCTCTCGTTCGCTCTCTCTCTCTGCAAGTTTGTCTTTTACACCTTAGACACAACTTTATCATGTTCTATTTAAAATAATTTCAAAGCCCATTATTCATACTGCCACTGTGCAGGCACGTTTGTTTAATAAAGATGAGCATCCGAGAGTTTATGCCTCTGTTTGTGTGTGTGTGCACACACATGCTGCCATTCAGATATATTCTGAGCCCCAGCTGGTGTGTGTCATGCCATATTCTCATATCTGTTGATACGGTTTGCTTTGTATTAGAAAATATACGCTCTCTCTCTTTCTCTCTCTCATAGGCTGTCTCTGCCCCCCACACATGAATCCACATTCCTATAAACGTGTAATGTAGCAGGTCGGCCCACACTGGCTCTCTGTGTGTTTGGCCTGGTGTGAAATGTGTGGACAGGTTTATGTAGCACTTCTAAATAACTTTTGCCCCCTTTGGTTATTCAATTTGGAAATGCTGCTTTTGCTCAGCAGGGGAAGCTCAGTCAATACACAACACGTCAGCAGAATGCGGCTCACAGCCTGCTGCACCAGGGCCAGCCAGGCAGCTAACATGGGATAGGCAGCACACACACTGTGTGTGTTTATGTGTGTCTCTGTATGCTACATGATTTTAAATTGAAAGGCCAAAATAATAATTAGCTAATAATCTAGCTTATTATAATTTATGTATTTGGGGTCTAGTAAGGTTAGTAACAGTGGTGGTTACACACATAATACACAAGGGATCCTGATTATTTGTTATCACAAAGATTAAAAACAAAACAGGTTTGCATAGACAACAGATGAGTAAATTGAAAAAAGCAAGCAAATGGACAGGTGGAAAGAAAGAAAGTGAGGGAGTGGAAGAAGATGGACAGTTGCTTGAGCGACGAAAAAACGACAACCTGCTGAGCAGGTGAGGTGGCAGTGAGATAAAAGGAGAGTTCTAAGGGGGTATGAAGAGTTAAAGTGAGTAAAAAGAGCACAAGGAGAAGGAAAACTGGAGGAGACGACATGAATGATGAAGGGAAAGAGAGATAGATAGGGAGAGAAAGGCAGAGAGAATGAAGGAGAGAGAGAGAGAGAAAGAGAGGGAGGGGTGCGGATCCCCGGGGGCTGTATGACTCATACTCCTGCTGCTGGCTCGTGCGTCACTGGCGCTGGGCTGTGTGGAGGAGGAGATAGTGGAGAGCTCTGCATTTAATTACCGCCTGCCAATTTATACACACTAGAGTGATCCACACACACAAACGCACACACACATACAGACACACACAAATAGGAAAAAAAGAAAAAAAGAAACAGATGTGGAGATTGACTGGAGAAAGGTTAACCATGCCTGCACTCACTCTCTCATACAAAAACATGCACACGTGCCTTAGTGCTGCAACTGTTGCCTCTGCTGCAAAGCAGTGTGTCTAGTTCAATACACAAATGACATGATGACACTGAGATCAATGAAGCCCCAAATTCAAAAGCAATGAAGACACACTAGGGACATTACAAGCAAAAATGACTGTAAATTAACTGCCTCTCTTTACAGTTTGGGCTTCTAGTAAAACGTTGCTGAATGCAAAAATTCTTCTGCATGTTTGTGATATTGTTTTGTGCTGTATGTTTATATTGTTAATTGTATTTTGTTAATGCTTGTTATTTTGTGTTGTATGTAAATGTGTAGTAGTAATTTTTTTCACCATAAGCTTATTGTTTGGTGCTGCATATTTGTGTGATTGTTGCATGTTTTACATTTGTGTTATAGTTTGTGCTGGAAAAGTAATACAGCGGTATGTTTGTCAGTACACAGTTGTAAAATCATAAAAAACAAATTAAGCCACAGAAAAAGGAAAACTCCCTCACTCATACGCTGTGTTAATGTGTATTCCTCCACTGCATGCAGCTAAACTATAACCCATGTGGTTGGTATGTAGGAATCGAACAGTGTAAGTTGAGTGGGAGTGGGAGTTGTGAACCGTTTTAACTTGAGAAGCCTCTGTATTTGTGTTGTTTTGTGCTGCATATTTATGTTATTGTTTCATGTTGAATGCTTGTGTTATTGTTGTGTTTGTGTTCTTTTGTGCCATTTGCATCATCGTTTCATTCTCCTTTCCCTGAAATTCAAGCTCGCTTTAATGTGTTGTTTGCATTTTTGTGTCACACCATGTTAAAATTCAGATCTCTGTTGTTGTATACTGTTGTGGCTCTGTGTGGTGAGTAAACTGCTGTTGAAGCAGATGAGGGAACAGCTTGTGGCTCTGACAGTGACAAGCCTGGTTTGTTCCTGAACACATCCAATCGCAGCCAACAAACACTACAAACACTTTCATGATTAATAACAACAGCCTGAGATGATGATAGGCATCATCTTAGTATGAGCTCCTGGCACAAAATACCTTACAAAAGTAAAGTAAACCAAGTGCAGCTCAAATGAATCCTCACCTGCACTCAGAGGCAGAGACAAAACCGGCGTGGTGTTTAAAAACCGAGGTAATAGTAAAATAAAGCATAGGCAAACTTGTAATATCTGGCTAAAGCGCTAGCAATGCTAATGGGGTAGCCGGCTACAAGTGGTGTGCTGTGAGAACGATTAGAACTTAACGATAAAAACAGGTGTTTAGAGTGAATATTGTATGAGATAATATTAACATGATCATCTAAAACATTAAAATAAATCACTAGCAGTTATAATTAGTGATTAAACTAGAAGAAAAAACATGCTGGGGGCATGCTGGTTGCAAGACAGAGTGGCGCTGAGTGGTGCTGTTTAACACATTCACCAAGTGAAAGTGGTGTCAATGGATGTCAAGGGATTCAGACCCCTGGCCATCACATCTCAGAGTGAACTCACAAACCACTAAGCCACCAGGTTCTCTAAAACTTGTTCTTGTGAGCATGCAGAGAGGTCAGTGTGTATGAAATAAGAAACAGAGCCATCAAATGTGAACCACATTGTTATCTGACTTATAATGTCATTAACAGGTGTTACTTTTTCAAACAAACCATACAGCCTTAAAACAAAAGCTTATAACTGTTTTTTTTAGTTTAGACATATAGCTCTTGTAAAGGTTGTAAATTAGCATAAAGCCTTTACATTACATGTAATTTCTTTAGACTTGCTGACTTTCTGTAACCGTATAACCCTCAAGAGGGTTGTGGGTGCCTGTATCTTATCTGGGGTCAGTGGGTGCGAGGCAGGGACTCACCCTAGGTTGAGTGCCAGCCCAACCATTTTGAGGAGTACAATCACAAATAGATTCTCACATCATGATGCTGCAATCACCCTCAAAGATTTCAGCTTACAATTTAACTCTTCAGAAATATGAGATAAAACTCACTTCAGGACACAATTCTATTTTAAAAACTCATTGCCCAAAGAGTCAAATTATATGTTGTGCTTTAAAGTACTTTAACTTATGATTTCCTTATTTGACACAGATGTTATTTCTTTTGGTATGTACTGCTGAATGCAAAACTTTGGTGTAACCAAATACATTATTCTGCTCCTGTAATTACACATACATTTTACATTTAGGAGCCAATTCCTATTCATTGGATAGGCCTCCGCATCACATGACACTATCATGATGCTGCTGTAGTTACAGTGATAACTCAGTATCAAGTAATCATTTTGTTTTGTTTAAGCCTTTAAACCCAGACAGGATTTTAGAACACTCTCTAGGATTCAAGTAGAATAAATTACCACTAATTTATTTTAAAAGTGCCAAATCTTTACTATGTAATCACCAAGGGATGGAATTCAATTCACAAACATGAGCATGTCATTTAAATTCATACAGAATAAAAAGAGTTTGAATCATCTTAAAAATGAAGAACAGGGACAGATTACAAGGTTCAAAATCATAGTAATGATTAACACCATGGTATGAAGGTTGATGAAATTTAGTGTCACACATGTGCGTGTTTCACACCTAGAATTCTCTCCAGCCAATAGATACAGGTATGCAAATTGACACAAAGGCAAACAGAAGTTCATTTGTTCAGGTTTTTCTCACTCACTCACCTGTTTGGTCTGTGTAGCTGGGGGGATGATTGTAAAGTGGAAAAATACAGAAATAACAGGCCAGCAAATCACGCTACCTGACTTGTATAGACTATGATATGTTCCTATAAATTAACATGATCATTTAAACACTAAAATAATTTCTCAATATCAAAACCTTTTTCCTGTTGCTGCACATGACTTTTAGCATGTTTTCAGTAAATCTGCAAAAATAATGATGGAAACCCGGATAAACAAAGATGTAAAAAAAAAGGTTAAAGTTGTAAGAAAATAACAATTTAAAGTTTTCAATGTTTAAAGAGTAATGGACATCCATGATAAAATGATTCAATAATAGTACAGTAAAATACAAATAATAATATGTTAAAATAAAAGGTCAAATAATAAAATGAAATAACAGTCACGTCAGTGGCCCTGAAATAATCATAATTTTTATTGCATTAATTTATTTGACCAATGCCAAAAATACAGCTTCCAAAAAGAGTTCTAATGAATGATGTTAGAGAAAATAAAAAGATAACAGATGTCAATAGATGTCAGTAAATAATAGTAATTTTACTAAACTTATACACCTGCCTCTGTGCACTGCTATTCATTTGGGAGGCAGCATTGAGAGATGAGCACCTGGAATTGAGGTGCAGGCCAAGCTGATGGTTTCACCAAAATGACACGGTGTTTCTTCACTGATAATCTCAGTGGTCAACGAAATGATGCCCCTTGGAGCAGAGGATTTGCATACATTAAATACATAAATTTTCAATCAAGGAAATAATTATGATGTTTTCTTTCTTAGTATTACATCATTATTTTAAACATGTTTATACTCCTTGAAAACACCAACATGCCTCTTCAATATCTGAAGATATCACAATGAATCAAACAATAGAAATGGATCAAATTCTGAATTCATAAGCGTATACAATAAAGTTTTTTCACTGCCTCTACAAAAACTCTGTTAGGTTTCCTTACAAAAGCAACAATGAAAATGCTTCACTGTTTGACAATAGCTGCCAATGGCTTTGCTTTTTTACCTCCCCTGACTTTGTTTTCTTTAACTTTCTTATGTTATGACCTCAAAGTACCTACTTCTGCAGCACTGGTTGGCCAATTTATCAGCTAGTCCACTCAGTTACTACTTTGAGAGACAATTCATTGCACCAATAACACTGTTCATGTGCTTACTTGTGCCTGTGGGGGTGTGTTGGAGGAAGAGAGAAAGAAATGTGTGTCTGCTTAAAGATATATGTTTCTCAATTACCTTTATTTATAAAGGCTCTGTCCGCTCACTCCTCTCTGGAGGTCCAACATTAAATCTCTCTCTATATCTTTCTCTCTCTCTCTCTCTCTTTCTCTCTCTCTCTCCTTTTTTCTTTCTTCCTCTCTCTCTCTCTCTCTCACTCTCTCTCTCTCTCGCTTTCCTTTTTTTCTTCCTCTCTCTCTCCCTCTCTCTCTCTACCTTCTACCTCCATCTCCCTCCCACTATCCCTCTCTTCATCCCCTCATATCTGTCCGCTTCCGCCCTCTTC
>JBBKCR010000012.1:10721475-10744985 GCA_037577295.1 Ladigesia roloffi | reverse complement strand
CGGTAAGAGGGGCAGCAACCACAGAAAAATTCTTACAGAATGACCTGTAGTAACCGACCATCCCCAGAAATCTTCTCTACTCACGACGTGATGTTGGGACAGGATAATTCAAGATAGCCTCCACCTTGGAGTGCACAGGACGCACCATGCCGCTTCCAACCACCTTACCTAAATAGACGACGGTGGCCTGACCGAACTCACATTTAGCCAAATTTATAGTTAGAAAATCTGCAACAGAAAATCTTTTAAATACAGATTTTAAATGACCTACATGTTCACCCCAAGTGGTGCTATATACTACCATGTCATCCTGATAAAAAGATACTTTGTAACATCATGGTCCACACTTCACGTGGCCATTTAAGAACTGTAGCAACTCTCTAAAAATGAACGAAAAATTTGTCAACCTCTTTTTCATTAAATGGAGGGACAAGTCTAATACTACGAGTGACATCAAAACGATCAGTCGGAACAGTAATGCCAGATTCACGAGCTTTAATCTCCAATCCCTCAAACGTATGGCTTGAGACACCTCCAAATCTTTCAGTTTTAATTCATGCTCTCTGCGTTCTCGGTCACGAACTGCTTATCTGTCTACTTCAAGTCGTGATTTTTCATGCTCCCATTCAATCTCCTTCTCCCTCATCTCTAAACGTCGGAGTTCAAGTTTCCGCTTTAGAAGGCGTGGTTGGGCGATCAGCTGTTGCAGGTGTGACAGGGTGATCAGCTGCTGCAGATAAACCAGCAATCTCGGGAGTGACATTTTTAGCCTCACCTAACACCCGCTGAGCGAACAAAGAATCAGTAAGTTTGGCTAAAAGTTCTGCTTTTGATGGACTGCCACGCACCTCGATTTTATAATGACCCGCGATCATAACCAATTCATCGCGGGTAGAACCTGATAATGACTCCATTGTTTAAGAAGAAATAAATGCCTCTAAACTAAGCATTACAAGAAAAGTCAGCCAAAGAAGAAACGAGAAGTCGTGACCAAAAAAAAAGATGGCACTGGACACACAAACCAAAACAATGCGACAAATTCCACACTAATAAATTTTAGTTTCAGCTAAATTTTAACTATATGAACAAATCCCGGACGAGCCCCCAAATTTATGTTACGAGCCCAAACGCCTTGTAAGGACTACATAACATAAATGATGTCACAAATTCCGGTTTTGAAGGAAAATTGTATACTTTTAATATAATTCAAGAATTAAGCAAGAAAACATGATGGTTACGCCAAAAAGACAAAATAATAAAATAAAAGGAAAACCTCACACTTCCAACCTTGGTGTTAAAAGCTGCTCCCGACAAACAAAAAGTAGTGAGCCTTCCGAAAACTTATTAAAGCTACACTTCCATCTAACTAAAGAAAGTGCAGAAAATAGGGTAACCGCCAATGCAAAATAAATCACAGAAATATTGGTAAACAAAATATCTAAGAAATTAACAAAAGTAAATGAAAGTGTGCCAGTGCGTCTGCCCGTGGGAAACTCCAGGTAGAAAAGAGAGAGAGACATCTTGGCAGAGGGGCTGTATTTATACAGGAAGGCAGGCCCCGCCTCGCACATGCAACCAATTTGGCCACGAGCATAGCTCCGCATACAGACACAGGGAGACACAAACACAGGAAAAAGAACACAACACCAAACCATGTAACACACACACACACAATGGGCAAAACCCTTCAGTTCTCCTGCAAAATGAAATTTTTTATTCAAAACAATGTACTTTCTTCTTGAAATGGGATTCTTTTTTCAAATGACACACAAACCATCACATGAGTAGATATTTATACGAACCAATTGATCACTGATATGCTTAATGTAAAAACACTAGGACATCTTCTTCTCCTTTCATTATAAAGCCTTTTTGTTGAGTTTTACAGTTTTTCCCAGTTGTTTACACACATTTTCTGAAAGCAGGACTCTATATTGTTTGATATTGTGAGAAATCTACACACAAATAAAAAAACACACACCCAATGGGCAAAATCCTTCAATTCTCCTGCAAATTGAAATGTTATATTCAAAACAATGCAATTTCTTCTCAAAATGTTGTTCTTTTTTCAAATGACACACACAAACCAACTCATGAACATACATTTATAAGAACCAGTTGATCACTTATGTGCTTAAGGTAAAACACTAGGACCACTCCTCCTATCACTATAAAGCATTTTTTGTTCAGTGTAACACTACAGAGAGTACATAGACCTACATACATGCATAGTAAAATTTTTCAGAATATTGTTTGTATACAAAACACACAAATACACGGTACCACATATATTTTACTGTATTTTTCCTACAAAAATAATGTACACATTGTTCATCCCAACACAAAGTTGCAGATACTGTGGTCTACTTATACAAACAGAAGAATTTACTGAAAACAGTTACAAAAAAACCCCCCAAAAAACAATTGATACGTCCTTTCTTTTTCGAATAGTAAAAGCTGTAAAATACTGTGAATAGGCATCCTGTGGAGGAATACAAATTAGGTATACATTTCCCAAATACTGAAACAGAACATTTCACAGGCATTACTGTACTACAGTAATGTACTTCTTGAGTACAGTGAGATTTCTTACCTAATTTAATTTCAGAAAGTCTGGATGATAGAGGCTACAATGTACCTGCTCAAATCTGGCTGTACACTTTGCTCAGCCTCCCTCATGGTTAGATCATTGTTGACCTGTTGCTCTTTTTAAAGCTCTGATCCTTAATTGCTATTATGCGTGACCAGTGTTTGGCCAGTAAAAAATAAATATAAATCATTGTACACTAATCACTGACGCAGAGAGATGCTTTTTTTCCTGGGCATAAGTTGCACTTCACATAAACATTTTTGCTATTAACCTCAGCGAGGGAAAAGTAGTGCTTAAACTTCCAGTTTGCAAAACCTACCTTTGACTGACCGTGTGTGTGCTTGTGTGTGAACGCACTCACTACATGGAAATGTACTCAATCTAAGCCAATCAGCGCATTCTTAGTTACACCACGTGTACAGACACACCACACCAGACAAAACCACTTCAGTGTTCTTAGTTATAGTAACGTGCATTTTATGGTCAGTAACGGTAACGGCATTGTAACGGGGGAAACAGTAATTGGTTTGATTACTTGTTACTGAAAAAAGTATCGCCATTAGAAACGCTGTTTATTTATAGCGGCGTTATTCCCATCACTCTGTGTGACAGATATTTACCCATGTGATGAGTTTGTATGCATAGTATGCAAAGTACGGTAACTCGCTTTACAATCCAGAGAACTGTCTTTTGAAAAATGTGTGTTTTAAAACCACAATTTGAGTGTAAAGCAGAAATTGTGCTTGAGGTTTAGCAGAATTGGTTCAGGGGCTTGGTGCATCAGTTACATGTAGTCATTGTGTCTGAAGCACAAGTTATTGGGCCTGATAATGCACGTGGCGCACCGTGCTTTCGCCACTGGCGCAACCCATCATTGCTATTTTGTGCGAGCGCATTGTTTTTTTTTTTTCCAGCAGAAATTTGTGTGGTCAATATAGCAGATGGCATTGCGCTGAGTCGGGCATGTCACTGAAAAGAAGGGGTGTGGCATGGTGCATAGCGTGAATTTGCTGTTTTATGAGAAGTGAAAGTCATTTTGCCACTGACCAGAAAAAAGCTGGTCTGTAATCATTAACGCATTGTTCAAAGGCTATCATATGGACGCCTGACGCTTTGGGAAGAGTTCACAATGCGCCCACATGCTGCTTCAACGCACATAAAAAAAAACATTTTCATGTGAGAAAACTTTATGGAAACTTTATGGAAATATAAAATTTAAATGTATATAACATACATCACACTATGATTATTTTAAAAATACATATAATACTCGCAAAACTTAGTTGATTGGAGAAATCACTGATAATTAATAACAAGTAACTGATGGGCAATTTGACCAATAGTGCCGGACACATAAGTAAATAAATACACTTTCAAGCTAGGTTGTCAAGAAACTACATCACCAGGAAATCATGTAAGCTGCTATTTTGGTTAGATATGTTTATATGTCTTCCTTACCCTGTTTACCCTGTTGTTCGCATGCTCTCCAGATTGAGTATCTAATGGGAAAAAGGCTCCCTCGACGTCGGAGGGAGTGGGTATATACAGGGGTTGTAGCCGATTCAGGCCCCTTAGCGTGAGAGGCCCCCCTCCGCTGTTCATGGTGCTGAACTTCTGTACGCCACATCTTTACATCTATCATGCGCGTGCACGCTTATTTCAAGGAGTAACAGCGACATGGGCAGTTAATCATGTTTAAACTAAATCACAAGAAAGAATATATCTTTTTGATCCTATAAAATACATTATCTGGAGTTTTATGGTATAGATGATTTTTATAGCACTGTTATAGGGTGTTTTTGAAAACAATGCGCTGACCCTGAAAATCGGGCCCATTGTGTGAAAACAACTAAGAAAAACTGTAATTGCAATTATGTGTGAAAGGTGTTTACCCATGTGATTGCAAAGTAGGGCAACTAACTATATATATATATATATTCTCTCAAAATATATGTCTTCTATAATCCGCTGCTTCTATATATGTCTTCTATAATCCAAATTGTCTTATTTTGATAGACCATATCCACAATCCACAATTAGTGTGTCCTGGTGTTCAACCACACTGATGTTTTCAATTCTTTAAAAAAAACATTTAGTTAGAAGTATACTTTATATATCTATCACAGTTGCTTGAATTGGAAATTACACATTTTTTTTATCTTAGTCCTTGCCCACCTCTTCTGACATGGACTTCTAATCCACTTCCTCTTCCAATGTATTGTTCTATTTTTGGATCAACCATTTCATGCCATTTGCATTTGTATAGGCTTATATACTCTTTAATAATTGGACTGTTTTCAATTTTGAGTGGTAGTGTGTAAATGATGAAAACAGTGTTAGTTGTGTTTAACTTCTGTAGCCTGTGTGCACCATTCTGATTACAAGTGCACCACACTGCTAAATGTGTTTTGTGTTTGAGAATGTGTTTAGAGTTTTGGTAATTGGGAGATTCAGATTTGCAAATTGTGGCTTATGCAGGTGAATAGTGTTTAAGATTTTGACACCTGTGGACTTGATTTGATGAAATAATTTTGGTAGTTGACTATTCAGTTTTTACAATAGGATTTAGTGCTTTAGCAATTCAGAAAAACTGTTATATAATAAAATGTAATACAATATATAATGTATCAGAATCAGACATATATATTGGCAAAGGCTAAGTAGGGTTTACCCAGAGTGTGGGGTAAATACTGGGTTTTGCAGAAGAGGCATCTGCATTATCTGGTTCTGCCTGAGGCAGATGCACAAGCCCCATTTCTCCTGCCATTGTGTAACTGCAGATTACCTCTGGCCACCATGCTGCTGGTTTGGCAGCACAATAGTGCCGTGCTAAGCTAATTTAAATGTGAATGGGCAAAAGGTAGTGGGTTTATGAGAAGGGGAAGGAGAGAGTCTGGAATTATGGACATCAGCACACATGATGATGAGTCATCACTTTGATTTGGGAGGAGTGCAGAGTGTATATAATGAGAAGTACAGGAAAAACGGAACTGGTGGGCATTGTGTTCTTTTGGAGAAGTTCTAGCCTCAGTCTGGAATAATACCTTTTTCATTTAGACAGAGCAAATTGGTGAATCCAGCACTGTGATCCAGCACTTTCCTTGTATATTTCTTCAAAAAAACATTATTGCAATTAAGATGTTACGTACATGTTCTTCACTATGAAAACACAAACATCTAAGGACAAAGAAAATACATGACTAGGAATTATAATGTTTCAGTAAAGCACTAAAAAGCATGTCAGATGCATTATTGTCTTTATGATGTTTCAAGATCTCCTTGTTGTTACTGAGACAAGGATAAACTATTCTGTATACTGTAAATGTCTTCTGTGAGAATGGGGTGAACATGTCAGAAACAAATGTCAGTTTTGTCTCAAAGGCCAGTGTGGGCAGATAAAGTGAATGCAAGCAGTGAAGAGTGAATCTGTATTGTTTAAGGCTGAAATTACAGTGATACCAGCATGACTGATATATCACCCACCTTTTTATCACAGTGTGTGCATGAGGTTACACACACGCACACACACACACACATATACACACACACACACACACACTCACATACTCACACAAACAATTGCCTGATTGTTTCTGTTGCCTTTTCTAGCCTTTCCATCTCATTCTTATACATGCATTTTCAACATCCTATGCACATGTTTGGACAGCCATGAACCTACCAGCTATAAGTGAAGTATATTACCGATTTTGAGTAATTTCTCTCTCTCTTTTTCTTCCTCTCTCTTTTTCGCTTTCCGTCTCAGATCTATTCATTTATTTGTTCTTGTCGCTCTCAAAGCTTTCCTTTTTCCCACTTTTTCATTTGTATTCTTTCCTCTATTTTCTCCTGTTCCCTCACTTAGATGAAAAGGTCTATACAGGTCTCAGGTGAGAGACAAACCACCAAGCAGTTCCAGCATTAAATAACCAGCAATACTTTGAGAACTGCTTTTGGTGTAAAGAAACATTTAAGAAGTGTCCTTTGTCATGTGTTTGTAGAGGCATGGAGGGTCTAATAACAATGAAAATGCAGCCTTATCACACTTCTGGTTTGAGGAGAGAAAATATTAAATCATTGTTTAAACTGTAAAGGAATGTAGAGGAATTACTTAATTTTACATCCCCATGAAGGAATTTTATCATTTTTCCACAAAGGCCATCATGTGTTTAGTGTAGTACTTCTCATTGTCTGGGATGATCACATTTGACAAGGTCTTCACTTAATACAGGCTACTGATTTCTCAGTGGTATAGGTCGCGTGCTACCTATTTTATCATCAGAAATGGGAAAAATTGATAAAATTGGTAAAAAAAAAAAAACAACAGGAAAGTTTGAAAAGAGTGCATTGAATGACTACATTACAAGTAATTTATTTGTCATGTCAAGCTAAACTTTTATAATGTAATGCCTGAGACTTCTGCAGTTTCTGAATTATAGTAATAAATGAATCTGACACAATAATTCAGAAACTTTCGAAACCGACTTGGTCAGAAATTGCATGTCAAATAGCCTGGTTCATCTTATTTTATGATATAAGAGCTACTGCTGTTACTTTTTGATTTGCCACAGAGCTTTTAACACCAGTACTCAGGAAAATTTGATTGAAGGATTTTACCTCCTGAAGTTTTTCAGTAAATGCCTGTCAAATGATCAGCTTGCAGGTAAAAAGAAAAATGAGCAATTCAACACACTTTGAAACAAGGAAGTAGTTACACAAGAACTGGCCTGAAAAAGACACACCACTGGCAACTTCCTGATGGCTTTCGATTATGAGACATGGTTAGCCACCTAAAATGTAACAGCATGATGACCCTCATTTACAGTGAACTACTGCTGAATCAAATAATATTGGCCTATTTTAAAGTTTTTGGTCTGTGAGTAAGCTCAAATACTTTGAAACAGTATGATCTATAGTGAATGATTCCTACCTCCTTTTTATTTAAATATTGAGGCTTTATTACATTTAAATGTAAATGTAATAAAAAAAAACATGGGTTTCTATCTTTAAAACTCCAATGTTTGGAAAATGTTTTTGGAAAAATGTTCTAGAATGTACAACATGAGCTTCAAGCTTCAAAGTTTCACACGTACCAGATCACGTGTGACCAATCGGCACCGGAGATGATCCACGTCAAGGTATTTAAGCAGGAAATACAGGTAACTCAGCTCACAGACACTGGGTTTTCTACCAAAGTCGCTACATGTCACCCAGGTTCTGGAACCATGAGTACTTGCTTATCAGGAGCCTCTTATCTATCTTCTGTGCGCGTGTGAGAATGAGGACTCCTTTAGTGGGAATCTGTACTCTTTATACAGAGTGTTCTCAGACTAACCACGTGATTTACCAGCTCTCTCGTTTGTGTCCGCATTAGAGCTCATCCGTCAGGCCACAACTGGGTTATTCACCATTTATTGTGTTGCTCCTCCCGTGACACAAAGACAGGGTACAGTTTCTGTGCTTGTAATTTTTAGTTGTGCAATGTTGTTTTTCAGTTTGACTAGTTACAAATCTAACATTTGCTAAAGATAACATTATCCTAAAATAATTAAGCTCTTCAGGATTACAGAAATTTAAACCAAAATCATGTTGGTATATTTGGATTCACATTTTTTTTAGGTTATATTTAGATAATATATTTTTAACAGTGGATGCAATGTCAATTCCCAGAAACTAAGGAACTAAGGCAGTCAGAGTTCTTTGGATTGCCTTGAGGGAAAATAGCACTAATCAAGGACCAAGCACAAAACACATCCAAGCAAAAAGCATTTTGAACCACAATACAATAGATATCCATAGGTATCCATACAGTTCTTTGATTAATGAATGTACAGAGCTACACTAAAATGCACATGTTTAATTGCAAACAACCACACAATCTCAATCACAAAGTGTTGCCAATAGCATGCAACGCCCTTGAATAAGCTCACTTGAGCCCAAGGTCTCTTTGCCCAGTGCCAAGTGTTGGCTAGAGGGATATAAAACCCCACAGTTTTTGAACTGTGGGGTGTGGAACTGTGTTCTCTGGATTGATAGAGGACATTCAACCTTTAGGAACAGCTGGGGTGTTGTTTATCATCCAGAAATAATCATCCATCAGTGCCTGACCTGTTTTTTTAGCAGATTGCAAATAATCCTTACAGCAAAGTTCCAGTACTCCTCAATGACTCCCAGAGAAGAAGTTGTTACTAAAAGGAGAGAACATTTCTAATAATACTATTTATTTATTAATTGAGAAAAATGAGACATAACTGTGAGTGGCAAGTGTATTTGAATCTTTCAGTATTATTTGAATGCTCCCAGTATTAGATGTGACACACTCGTGTAGCAATAACTGCAACTAAATATTTCTGTTAATCAGTCCTGCACATGCAGAATAACTTAAACCCTGGGATTTTGTTGGTTTGTCTCATATGAACTACATACTTCTGGGCCTTTCACAGCATTTCCATTGGGTTTTGGTCAAAATTTGGCCATTCCAACATTAGTTTTATTTTTCTTCAACCACTGAATAACACTGTACTTGAAGCAGTTATCTGGCTGCATGAGATCATGGACAGATATGTCCTAATATTTTCCTGAAAAAAAATGAGTGGCATTATTCAAAATGAATTGTTTAGTTAATCATAGCACGTGATCCTAGCCCAGATGCAGCAAAACAGACCCGAACCATGACACTACCACTATCATATTTCACTAATAGGATTAGGTTTTTGTGCTGGAGAGCATAGGTTTATCCTTGTAACCCTGCCATACATGCCATTATTTTGTGGTGTCCTATTAATGGTGGACTCTGGAACATTAACATTAGCCGGAGTGAAAGACACTTTAAGTTACTTTGGATTCCTTTGTTAACTCATTGATATTCACATGCATTGCTCTTGGAGAGATCTTTGTTGGCTTTCCACTGCCAGGGTGGATAATAATAACATTTAATTACCCAATCTGTCTGACTATTGACTGCTGGAGTGGTGGACTCTTTAGGTGTGGTTTTGTAATATTTTCAAGCCTGATGAATAACAGCGTTTTCTAAGATCCTCAGGAATCTCATTTGTTCATGCCAGGATACACTTCCATAAAAACATGTTGTTAAGATCACACTTAAAATAAAACAGGTCACCCACCACTCTTTTAGTGTCCTCCCATTAATACAAAATTTATATACTTTATACTTAACTCTAATTTCACCTTCATGTTAACTGCTAGACTTTTGCAAATCATGGATATTGTAATATGGTATTGAATGTTTGCTCAATACATAAATTTACGTGTATAATTATTATCTTATTTGTTTAATTTGGTACTTTTTATAATTAGTTATTGTGACGGTGGTATTTAAGTCCACCGTCTTTTTGTTTTTTTTTCTGTCTGGTTAGGAAAAGGGGGACTCCTATTTTGACATGGGTTTTGATTTGATTGTTTGTCACGTGTCTTAAGAGTTTCACCTGATCCTTGTTTGTATGTGTATTTAAGTTTGTCTCGTGCACTCATTATCACTGGGTGCATCGCCTCAGTTGTGTCTGATTCTCGTTTCACTTTGGTTTTGATCCTGGCGGCCATCGAGCCGGTTTCTGTTTGTGTCTGGTTTGAGAGTGAATAAAAACCCCAAAATGGAACGCACGGTGTGGTCTGGATCCCTCACCCTCTCAAGAGGAAGTGCACGGATGAGGGCGCGAGCCCCCGTTCGTGACAGTTATCATACAGCAATTCATATATAATTATCATAATAATTATCTCTATTTATAATACTTGTTAATGAGGGCTCCCAAAACTGTCTACCAAATAACAAGTCACTGATCAATCTCTAATTTTAAGCAGCCAATTTACCCTTCAAACACATTAATTTCAGTCATTCCCTTTTTTACATTTCTCTCTCTCTCTCTCTCTCTCATACCACACCAGTCCGTTCATCACCGAGTGGGAATTAGTTTAATTTAATGTTTCTCTAATGGTTGCCTCTTTACCCAGCATGCTCTGGGCTTAATGGCACTCGTGGTCCCCCATTCCTGGGCTTATTTCCTGTGATTAAGCCCTGCCATGGAACCACAGTTGCTTCTGTACACTCATGTACCCACGTTTATCAATTAAAGCCCTTCCTCTGTCTCCAAGCAGTCAGCTAATTAGCCTAGTGCTAAACTGAAGAGGAAGTGCGGCTAGATTCATGGCAGCTTTGTTTGGGAATTTATGTGGGACTGGGTTGTTGTGTTTTGTGCTGTAGTGAGTAATTGGGAGGAGGAGCTCACGCTACTTGAGGAGTATGAGTAAGGTCCTGTCCACTATCATCTAGGTCACAAGACTTGAAAGACAGGAACAGCTGCAGTTTCTTTCTTGGTGTCTAAATATACAGCACTGGTCTTGAGGTCAGAAAGACCAGACTACAAACAAAATGTAGTTAAAATTGTGGAAAAATTAAAAATGCATGAAACCTTGTGGAAAAATATAGAAAATGTTACATAAAACTGACACCTTGTTATTTTCGGGATGAAAATGGCATGATTTAAAAATAAAGGTGCCAGCATGGGGTCTTTGGTGTGACTCCTTATTTTGTCAGAAGGTAATGCTTAATCCCAGAGATAACAATGGGAATGCCATAGGGAGTGTGTAAAAAGTTTCAAGTATATAAATTAGACGCCATTCTCTGTAAAATTATCAGTGATACATCTAGTTCCAGAAGTCATTATAGTCAGAGAGGAACACTGAAAAATATAAATGTTTTAAATTAGTGGAAAAGGTGACAAAGAATTCGTGTCATAAAAGGACCAGGTTTGGTTCCTTTGTAGCCTTTTAATAGATGAAAAGTTCATTTCTGTACATGAGATGTGAAGTATGAATGTCTGTAGGACTATATATCAAAAAGCAGGCTTTCAACACTAGAACCTATTCCCTCTAACCAGGTTGGAGCATGCAGTTTTTTGGACTTGTGCCAGTAAAACAGACCATAAACCTTAATCAAAAACCAGTCAGGAGATGGCCAACCATATACACCCCTGAAATAACCTGAGTGGATTACATATAAGATAGAACACTAGCTGTTCTTTTCTGGGAACAGAATGAAATGCTCTCATCTCTTCAGAATGCATGGCTGTAAGAGAAGAAATTAGAGTTTTGGAGACCTGTGTAGAATGCCTGTGCTCTATTGCTAGCACACTGAATGGTAAAATGGGTGGTAATTTATAACAGAAGTGCGCAGCACACCAAAATTGACACAGAGAGCAGATTATTATCATCAGCAGCACCATCATAAGTATAAAGATGATCTGCACCAGTAGCTGAGGCACCGCTCCTCTCTCACTGTCTGTCTTTTTTCCTCTTCCATTTCTGGGATGTTTCATATGGCTGAGTCAAAAATTTACTCAGAGAGAGAGAGAGACAGAAAGAGACAGAGTGAGACAGTGAGATATGGACTGAGAGATAGAAAGAAGGAAAGACAGAGAGAATGACAGACAGACAATTGGAGACAATAAGTAAAAAAGACAGATATAGACAGAGAAAGAGAAAGAGAGAGAGAGGGTGACCGAGATATTGTGAGAGAGAGAGAGAGAATGACAGAGATAGACACACAGAGACAGAGTAAGAAAGAGAATTAGAGAATGAGAGATAGACAAAGAACATGAGATAGAGAGGAAGAGAATGACTGAGACATACAGTAGACAGAGAGAGAGAGAGAGAGAGAGAGAGAGAGAGAGAGAGAGAGAGGAAGAAAGCGAGAAAAGGAGATCCACAAGGGGATGAGGAAACATAGAGACAGACAGTAACCTTTTACTGCCCATGAATTCCTGTATATCCTTTTCTCCAACAAGTCTTCATTGACAAGCACTTCCTGCACATATACTGATCCCCTCCCCCCAGCCACACTCCCTCACCGCATCACACTGGCCACATCTTCTGTTATGTGTATGAGTCACAAAGCTGGGCTGAGCTCAGTAAAAAAAAGAATAAGAAATGTCTATTGAAAGAGAAATAGTGTTAATAGAGTGGGTTTCATTTCGCACACTCATGGACTGCATAAGCAAGGCCAGTCTGTAGGATTTCATTCTAACTGAAAATGCAACAGTGTTGTATTCTAACCTCCAGCCCTGGATACAGTGCAGAATGCTGCCAACTACTGGGTTGAAAATGTAACTTTTTTTTTGTAGCAGACTATTCCACTTTTCATTCACAAAAACACAGAGGAAGGTAAGAATGGTGGTGAATGACAAATGGGAAAGGTGCTTTATCACATTCAGCTGCAATGGGTTTGTTGTTAATGTGGGTCATTGCTGTTGCTGTGTTTGTCTGTATATTTTTCATTTTAACAGGCATGTCACATCCATTCAAATGTAGAGAAAAAGGAACAGAGAAAACAAGGGAGATTTGTGTTATGGTTTTTCTCCTTTGTTTCTTATTATTATATTGATTCTTAAATTACCTGCTTAATTTTGTGCAGATATTTGCAGATATGATCACTTAATTTAGATATGTTCTGTATACTCTAGAGCAGTGGTCCCCAACCCCCGGGCCGCGGACAGAAAAATTACAGTATTTCCTTTTTATTTACTATTAGAGACTAAATGATGTTTTATTTTGAAAAAATTACCAGATTTCTTATATTAAACCAGGTCATGACAAAATAAAGTTTGGGGACCACTGATCTATGTATCAACAATCACCCCCCACCCAGTCCACGGTAAAATTGTCAAGCGTTGACCGGTCCGCGGTGATAAAAATGTCCGCTGCTCTAGAGCAAGACATTTATATTTGCATGTCCTCTGCTCTGATGCTGCTCTTTTTTAAATACTAAAGCCTGTAATCATTCACACAGACAGTGGTGCAGAAAACTGAATTAGTATTTATGATCCTGGGACTTAATGCAGTGAATGCAAAAGTGCAAAAGATTTATGACAATAGCACTTGTCGTTTTAGTGCACGTCAAATCATTTTGATCTGATGAATGCATAATTCTGCTCCACGTAGTGTAAATGGTCCTTTTTTGCCTGGCTACATGTGGCACATTCACAAAATAGGGAAACACTATCAGATCACTGCAGAGGATTTTACTGCTGTGGATCATCATAAAGAAACCAAAGCTTCAACTTTAGTATTGTATTTAGGTCCTACATTCATCATATCTGTAATTGTCTCTGGTTTCCTCTGAGAACATTTGAAAAAAAGAAATTACATTTATATGATGCATGTGCACATATTAAGTTTTCATGTTATTCAATGTGTAAATGCGTCGCAAAAAACAGACTGTGTGCATTATACAGAAAAATGGCAAATAAAGGAAAGATCATCATTATGTGTCACTAATGTGCTGAGATATAAAATGCCTACCTTCACTGAATAATGAAGCTACCAGATACCTCCACTGTAAGGGTTAAGCATCCATCCAGGCCTGTATTGTTCTCTTGATGTATGGCAGACATCTCAGCCACATCTGCATAATATTAGAACAGTAATTTGTACGTATCAGAGATCCTTTTTGTCTTTATATGTAGTTTTTTTAAATAATGTTTTTGTAATATTCCATCTATAATAGTGTATGTTTACAATCTGTCTATTTATAATGTGTGTGTGTGTGACTTCAGTCACTGTTGCTATTGAAACACAACACACATGAGCAGTCTTTGTGACTAGAGCTCCTGCCATCTATCTTCTGTTATTAATTCACTGTCAAAGTCACTTAGATCTTAGACCAACTGGGCCTGCTTAGAATTTTCATACAAGTCACAGAGCATGGTAGGAGTTAATTACTTAATTATACCATGCTGTACACCTGCCTAGAAGCATCTAATCTTATTTCATGTTTCTGCACTTAGTTATGAAGTTTTTCCTTTAATTTGACAGCTGTCTTTTGTTATCACATATCAGATAGTTCTATTTGTGTAATTAATACTGTCAGAACAAACAAAAAAAGCAGGGAAGAAAATGCTTTTAGAGGTTTGAGATACATTTGATCTTATTTTTAGTCATTTTCCCAAACTAGTATTTATTCCTGCATGCTTGCCCACCCAGGACATGAATTTCTTTGACCAGAAATTTAAATGTCTATTCTCAAATCATCTCCTGACAAGGCTTGCAAATTGTATTCATACAAGATTGATTTTCTAACGTGCATTATATTGCCAAAGGACTTTGTGATTTTCCAGAGTGATTGCATCCATCATTACTGTATGGTACTGTGTTTCATTTCTTTCATAAAAAGGAGGTTGAAAGTGGAATTGGAGGGCCTGTTTGTGCCTGATAGAGGGAACTATGCAGAATCTGGCATGCTTCAACTTCTTATGTGTGCTTCAAACGTGGTTTTAGAACCAAGCGCCTGTTCTTTTGTTCAAAGCTCTCTGTTACTGTTTCATGTATTTGTCACAGCAGTTTATATAAAAGGTTTTTTTCATGAGGATATTTTTTAGCAAATAATAATAAGCTTGATTTGTACATTATGCCCTTCGCAGAATAAGAAAGAAGTTGATAGAAAATAACAGTTCTGGGGGAAAAAAACAGACCACTGTAAAAATGTTTGTCAGTTATTAAAGTGAACAGCTTTGCTTTAGGGTTTAAGAACTTATGGCAATATTCTCCTCATTTTCAAATAAAATATTGTTCTTTAAATAATTCATTTTAAAGGAAATGACAAAACATCAAAATAAAGAAATTGATGCAGTGTTTAGAAAACTTGAATAATTAAAAAAATCTCATTCACACAAAAAAAATGGCAGTAATTAACTTTGATTAATTTTTGGTAGTGTTTTGCCATCAAACTGGTCACATTGTAAGAGGAGAAACTTTTCCTCATTGAATGTGATTTGATTCAAGTGATCATTAATTAGTCCCTAATAAATAAGAATGAAGAGATTGTGTAGGTCTCTCATGGTGGTCTCTTATATTTTGTATATTTCTGAATTGTATATTTATTGGCCTTAACATTGAAACCACCTACCTAATATTGTGTAGGTGCCACCAAAACAGCTCTGATGCACCACTGCATGGAGCCCACCAGACCTCTAAAAGTGTGCAGTTGTCTCTGGCACCAAGAGATAAGCGACAGACCTTCAAATCCTGTAAGTTTCAAGGTGGGCCCACTATGGATTGGACCAGATTGGCCATCTCAGCCCACAGTTCTTGACATCTGGGAAGTCTAGAGACCAGGTCAACACCTTGGTCAATTTTTATTTTCAGATCACTCCTTAAAAAATGTTGAAGTTGCAGGGTGCATTATACTGCTGAAAAATGCCACTGCCATTATGAAATGCTGTTGATATGAAGGCATGTACTTGGTCTATATCAGGGTTTATGTAAATGGAACATGTCGTAGAAAATACCTGGATGTAAATTTTCCAGCAGATCATTGTGCAGTGTCACACTTTGTCCCCCAACATGACCTTTTCTCATAGTGCATCCTCGTGCCATTTTATCCCCAGGTAAGCACTGCACATGCCCACAGCTGTTTACTTGATGGATACAAAAATGTGATTCATAAGACCAGCATACCTTCTTGCAGTGCTCCATTTTCTTCTGACGAACACATTCTCATTGTGGCCACTTTTCACAGTTGTTTTAGCATGGGCTACCTGACTGGTCTGCAGCTACACAGCCCTATAGCTGTAAAGTGCTGTCTGTTCTGATGCCACTGAAATGAGATGCTAAATATCAGTGGTTTTAATGTTGTAGCTGATCAGTATAATGTATATATATTCATATACAGTATATATGAAAGCACTTCGATTTTTCATGCTAATCCAGAAAATCGAAAGATGTTTGTTAATTAAAATATTTACATGTACAATTATTGTGAAGATCAGTAATTTTATGACTGCAGACATTGTGTCAAAGGATGAGTAGACATGAAAGATCCACTCTGTAGGCCACAAAATTACCATGCAGCTTTATATTGGAATGTAAAACAAAGCAACCTGCTCATGTCTTATGAGGCCTGAACACTGGAATTAACCTGATTCAGGACTAAACCAATCAATCAAGCTGTCATGAGATTAATCGACGAAAAATGGCTTTTACCTTTCTTATTTGTTCGCAAATTAGCCACTATTAGTTCTTTCACTGCTAATATTAGACTCTCCTTTTCAAATTAATATGCTGTACTGAGATGTATGTTAACTGAGGACAGGTATTGTGGAACAGTAGTTGATGAGACATGTTACCACATGGTTAATGTCCAGTGGTAGTGAGCTCTCTGACACAAATTCAAATGTTGCTGTCGTCCAAGACCCTAATGGTATAGATATTCATGAAAATGGTATAAAAATATGAGTGCCAAATCTGACGCAATATATGGTGGCTGTTAGACAAATATAAAAAATATGCAAGAGCTTTCCACTGATTCCATTAGTACGTTTAATGGGGTTTGTAGTTATTATGATTATGAAAAGTAGAATTAATCTACCTGTCTAACTGGTGTTCCATGAATTTATTGCAACCTAAGGAAGCAACAAGGATTATTCACACACAGGTAGTACTTTTGGTTTTATTTATTTTGAGTATTTGCTTTCAAAGGTTTAGTAAAATTACTGGAGTGGGTTTAGCTATTCCAGATATTATCAAAAGCCTTAAACTAATGAACAGTTTCTCTCAAAAACTGTGTGAATGTGAAAAGTACATTAATTGAAAAATGTTGCTTTTTGTACACTTAGTTATTAATCAGAGTTGAATTAGCCAATTTTCAAGTAATGTATTCATAGCACACAGGCTTTCACCTTCAAAATCAGAACCAGAACTCTTTTTCTAACACACAAACACACCCCTAACTGAACTGCACAACTACACACTTAAACTGCCCACCCATAAACAACTGCTTCTCCCTCAATTAAACAAATATAATTTTTTTTACTATTCCTGCTTTCTTCAACTGCTAGAATAGAGTATGTGATACAATATAATATTTATCTCGCAATATTATATTCACTCTAAGTGTTTTGGTCCAGCACATACATAAATTTTGTAGCCCTGTCCGCACTTGTTTTAGTGTTGGATTGTTTTGTCTTGCATCATGATCCTGGAGGAACATTTTACATTTCACTGTGCACAATGTAGAGGGATCAAATGACAAACACCTACATGACTTTACTTGAAACAATTACACACCAGACTTTCCCTAGAAGTACAGCTGCAGCAAGCTTTCTAGCCTCTTAACATCTCAAAATACTAAAGGGCTTCTGAAGTTTCACCACTGGTGACTTAACAAAAACATGGATTCTAAAAAATCCTGACCTAATCAGACTGAGAACATGTAAAAAATATATATGTTTAATCAATATTTAGTCAATGGTAATCAAAAACAGAACTCAGGCTAAAAGAATATTTTAATAACTTGTTTATATGTAGATATCAGTCATAAAGTGGGTTGTATTTGTTTATTATTAAACTTATTTTGACATATCATTATTTTAAAGCTTAACAGAATTAAACATTCTTTTCTCAACAATATTAAACCAACAATGCAAAACATGAGAAAACTGATGCCATATGATTGGGTCAAATGAGCATAGAGAGAGAAAAATGAAGGGATTTAACCACATATACAATAATCATTTTAATAAACTCTTTGATATACATTGCTAGATCATTGCATTTGTCGTTTATATTATATACCTAATATTGTTTGAAATGATAGCATTTTCTTTATATCAAATCACATTAACATCAACATTTTTGCAACATTTTGATTCGGCCAGGATAAACTTTCTGGTCGCTCTTCTTTAATAAAAACGTTAAAACAGTCTGGGGAATATCTGAACGTCCCATAGTGCGTACATAAACCTATAATACAGCATGTTTTGTTTGTTGTTGATTCCAATGATGAGAAAATATTTGAAACCATACATGTAAAAAGAACAACTATCTGCCATAAACAAGATTTAATTTATTAAGCAATCTAGCTTGAAGTTATTTAAAAGGTTCTATGTCTATCAGTGTTATGCTGATTTCATAACACACTATTGGACATTCCTGTCATGCCTGTGGACATTTCCAGATCTATTTTTGTTAGAAAATGTTGTATGTCACATATCAGTCTGAATCTAATATTGCAGCTCAGACTTTTCATTAATTTTCAAATAAAGTAAGAAAAAATATAAAAATATAACAGTATTTAATTCAACCAAACATTTATTGACACAGAAAAGGATGATTTTTAACAATGCTGGAAAATAAATGTAATGTACCTTCTGTTAAAGCAATGTGCTCTTATAATATCTAATATATTCCTTGGATTATAAGTGATTTGATGTCCAAATGAATACTTTTTAACATGCACTTGGTGAATTTCTTTTGCAGACAAAATATAATCCATGATAATTAGACAGTGAAACTAATACGTGAAGATTTCGTTTAAAATCAAATTTAATTAATTTTAAGATAATATCATAGTAATAATACTCTCTTTATTTATGGAGCATCAGGACAATTTTTTAATCATTAGAGCTTAATTTGCTTGCTTTTGGACAGCACTACATTACTGTCACTACTAATACAACAATATAAAATATAGAGTGCAATATGCATTTTCATTCAGTTTTATAATATTTCCTTTTATAAGCATGTCATACAAAATAATTCTGGAGTATGGCACAAAATATCTGCTAGAGAGTGTCTACAACAGAATGAACAACTTATACTTCTTAAAGCCCATTGATCTGAGTGATACCTCTTTGATTGTCGCAATAAAATTCAGCTTTTCATAAAGATTCCTTGTCTGCCCTTTCCTACCATTATAATGACAACTCTCTCTCCAGAAACAGCTGCTCCCAGTACTCCCTGTACTGCTTCACCCCCTCATCTCCCTCACAGAACTTTCTCATGCCTTCCCACAAAGTTTGAGGCATGTAAATATGGACCAAAATAGTTCCATGGATCTCCTCACTCGCCAATTCTAAATGGGATATCAGCGCCTTCCTTGCCAGGGAAAGGTTTTCCCCATACATATCTATGTTAAACCTCAAAGCTTCTCTGTTAAATGGAACAGGGTATAGAGGTGTGTAAAAACTCATGAATCTTGGTTTGTCCCTGGAACTGTCAACCACCCAGGTAAGGTTCATACGTCTCAATATTTCTAAGTTGCTTTCCATTGGTTCCAGAGGCAACCAATCTTGGATGATGGCGCCTCCTGGAAGCTGAAGTCTGGAGGAGAGGTCAGGGTCCAGGAGTAAGGCCTTGAGCTCATGAATGTCCTTCATAACAACTAGTTGTTGGCTGGTGGTTGTGGGTTCACCTGACTTCTCCATGCTAGCCAGTTTTTCTTTCAAACCAGCGACAAAGCTATTGAAACTCTCGGCTTCTCCACACAAAGAAAGGATAGACTAAAAACAGACACAGGGAAAATAAATGAAATAAAATATAGGTAAGAAATATTACACATTTTAATAACTGTGTTTATTTATTTGTTATTAGCCTTGAGTCAAGTCAAGTCTATATATATATATATAGAGTACATTTTCATCGACAAAAGGTCATGCAATGTGCAAGGGAATAGATTCAAATCAAATTCTAGAATAAATGTTTAAATATATGGATAGAAAAAATAAAATGAAGTGCAGGTATTTAAAAGAAGGCAAAGAAGAATAGTACCGTTTTTATAAGCACTGAAAGATCTAACAAATAGGTGAAAGATTTAACCAATAAAGTTTTATCTTATTATCTGCTTTATTTTGGTATATATAATTGATTGCAGGAAACTGAGATGTTAATTAAGGTGGTGCAGAGACATACTGTCATTTATCGTTGTGTGGTTTGTTAAGGCATCTGTATAGAATCTGAGATCTGAATCATATTCTAACTCACCCGTCGAGCCAGAACAATAAACTTGGAGAGTTTTTCAGGTCCGGGGTCGTTGCCTCTTGTCAGTCGCTTAGTGTTTACACTTGGGTAAAGCTGCTTAATGTATCTGTCAGTCACTTTCTGGACCACTCCAGCCACACCATGACCCCTTTCACTGGGACACACCCTTAGACCCTGCACCACAACTGCCTTACCCCCATCCACCACCACTCCAGACTCCAGAGCCACCTACAGGCAAACAGATTTTAAACACTCCAGATGAGTCTGATGCTTCACTGAATTAGAACACCTCTCATTTAATTTTCTTTCTAATTTTTAAACAAAAATTACAAGTTTAATCCAAGCTAGTACGCATTATGATCATGCACATGTTTTAAAGAAAAAAAAAGTATTTCAAAACCTAGTAAAAAAATAGTAAACAGGCTATACCCCATTATTTGTATCAAAATGAAATAGTTCACCCTATTTGTAATGCTTATTTAAATCCAGTATTTGTGAGGCCATCTTATAAGTACAAAATATATTTTATTACAACTGGCATAAACCCACATCAACAATGGTAAAGGCCATTTTCAACTAGGGTCAACTGTTATAATGTTTGCTGAGATTAAATTAAATCAGCTTTTATGCTGCTTGCTGAATCAAGCCTTTATACACATTTACTTCATTTGTAATGAAAGTTATACATGGGTGTCACTAAGCCATATAAATACTTGTGACACGTTGCCATACTGCTGAACCTTCTGTTTGTCTTACCAGCTTCCCATCTCTCCTGGCGATTATGATCGCTCTGTCCTGTTCATTAAGCCAAATGTGGTAACGGTGAGGCAGGTAGTCATTGCCTCTATAGATGTCATGGGATATGGCCAAAATCTCATCATAGTCCTGTGGTCTGGCCAGCCAAAACGTCAATCCATCACTCTCTCCAACAAACTGTGCCTCCATTGATGTCCTTAAGAAAAATACCAAGTGAGTGTGTGAAGATGGTAAAAATGGGTACTTGATCACATGTGAATCTGCAGGCCGGCCCATGCTGATTGTAGGCTACACTAAGGGTAAAATGTTTTTTTTTTAACATACTGTAAAATATGTGTCCAAATTGAAGACACAGAGAAGTAGAGCATTTTTGATGTCAGGCACAGATATTGGACAAAAAGGCACTGGATATGGTCAAGACTCTGTGTGGAGTAGTCAAGTTCTTTCACTCCAAACTCATCCAACCATGTCTTTATGGAGCTTGCTTTGTGCACTGCGGCACAGGCTGGAATACAAAGGGGCCTTCCCAAACTGTGTCCACAAGTTGAAAGCATAGCGTTGTCCAAAATATCTTGGTATGCTGAAACATTAAGACTACCCTTCACTGGATGGAAGGGGCCACCTGAATTCAATAATTAAGAGGTGTGTCCCACTACTTTTGTCCATATAGTGTACCTCAGTATTTCCTTACAAATTCACTTCTACTTGAGTGGTCGTGAGTACTGCACCTGCACCGCTTACATTTTTCACTTTGGAGGCCTGGCCTTATGTTTCTCCAAAAGGCCTTTAAAAAATAGAACAGTGCCTTAGAAAATGTAGGTGGTTCATTGATGGACGCTGGATTTGCCCAGACATTCCTCATAGTTACTAAGTAAATGCTTAGATTTTCGCTTTCTTTGAAATTTTTACTTCCAAATCTGTTTCTTTACATTAAATTCATTATGAATTCGGCATAATTCCCCAAAACCCAATACTCCAAACTCTCACCTCCCAGGCTGAAATGTGAGACTGGTTGACTCTGCTGAAGTGTCGTTGACCAGGCAGTAAAGGTTTTGTTGCACAGGGCGCTACGTGCATATGAACATCACCCGGGGACATAAACCTCAAACATCATAAACCTTTGATACCAGCTCTCCCGGTCACGCCCGGTTAAATTATAATCCCCTCCGTACACAATATGGACAAACTCACTGGGACGCTCCTGCTTTCCATGTTTTGGAATAGCTTAACTTCCAGTGAATAGAAATCTTAATGCTTTAGCATACCGAGACCTTTTACACAACGCCAGCATTGTGAACAGACGAGGAAGGTCCTTTTCTATTCCAGAGTGACTGTGCCCCATGGACAAAGTAAACTCCGCAAAAACATGGCTGGATTAGTCCCTGGGTGCCTGGCCGCATAAATCCTCTGGAGAATGAATAGACACAAATGCCCATATTAACAGTCCAAAACATTGTGAAAGGCCTTCCAAGAAGAATGGAAGCTTTTTCGCATAGGGAGTGGCAACTCCTTTTCAAAGTCTGTGTATTTGAATGCAACGTCATTCCATGTCCATGGTGGAAAGGTCAGGCATCCCAATACTTTTGGCCACATCGTGTATTTCGTTAGACCTGGTGCGTTCAGACTCGCTAGTCCTTCATGATGTGGTGAACGCAATATGTCTTTTATGAAGAGCAAGTTTGTCAATAATCATTAAGCATGTTTTCAACTTTTATGTACAAAAAGAAAGAAAAACAGGGTAATCCATGACTCACGTTAAAACAGCAGCCTTGACAGAAACCCAGTGTTTGCGTAAGACTTATGTTATATCGCCGCCCAGCGTCCATAATCAGGAATAACAATACATTTTGTAAGTTGCCCCAGGACAGGGGTGTCAGATCTTATCCACAAACGGCCACTCTGGCTGGTTTTCATTCCAGACAAACAGGGGCCTCACCTGATGAAATATTAGAAGACTGAAACCAAGCGAAATCAGATTGACTTCTGATTTCTTGGAATAAAAACCTTCAGCCACACAGGTCTTTCTTTGACACCCATGCCCTAGAGGCACCAGAGCCACATTCATTCTACAGCCTATGCTCAGGGAATCAAAATGGAAGTGAAAAAGAATGTAAATGAGGTGTTAAAAGCACATAACAGAGACATGAAATTTCATGCCATGGAAAAAAAACTGTTGATCCAAAATAGGTCATAGTGGCCATGCAGCTATACATATACACCACTGTCATCGGCCTCATTCAGGATGGTGACAAGTCTGCATACTGGCAGGAAGTGGAGCGCCTGGTGCTCTGGTGCAGTCGGCACAACCTGAAGCTGAACAAGCACAAGACAGTGGAGATGACAGTGGACTTTAGGAAACACCCCTCATCACTGCTCCCCCTCACCATATCGGACTGTCCAG
>JBBKCR010000012.1:10698664-10721375 GCA_037577295.1 Ladigesia roloffi | reverse complement strand
CCCTCCCTCCCTCAAAAACACCCAAACCCCCCCGGCTCATATATATGTATATATATATATATAATTTATTTATATATATAAATAAATAACATTGACTGCATTGCATTCAATGCATTGCATTTAGATACATTTATGGACTCAATCTACCCCTTTGCAGCTATAATGACCTCAACTTTTCTTGGTAGACTTTTTCACTTTCACAAGATTTGAGATTGTTTCTGTTGGAATTAGTGCTCATTCATTCTGTAGAGCATTCATGTAGTCAGGCTTCTAGTTCATTCCAAAGACACTGGATAGGGTTGAGGTCAGGGCTCTACGCAGGCCAGTCAAGTTCTTCCACACCGAACTCACCCAACCATGTCTTTATGGATCTTGCTTTGTGCACTCAGGCACAGTCATGCTGAAATATAAAAAGTTCTTCCCCAAACTGTGTCCACAAATTTGGAAGCATGGTTTTGTCGAAAATGTCTAGGTTTGTTGAAGCAAGGGGTATGGGGCCATCTGAATTCAATAATTAAGAGGTGTGTCCCTATCAAGGCTGAAATAATTATTCGAGTAACTTGAATAACTCAATTACAAAAAATGTTATATACAGTATGTCACCAAAGACCATCTGTTTAAAAAAATCTCTGCTATCTTTCCACTCCCGCTGTGGAAACTAATGTGCAGCTCGTTTATTTTGCTCTCTATGGAATTGGTGGAAAATGAAAAAATGAAATAGACAGAAAAGTGTGGGACATATTTACACTGCATATGGTGGAAAATGTAGTGCAAGGTAAAACAGACCTGGCCCACCACAACAGTACATATAACTACTTTAAGTTTGGGGAAGGAGTGTTTTGAGGAGTGCTTTTCAGTGTTGGTGTGTGCAGACGGGAAGTGAGAAGCTCTTGGTGCATTTTCTCTTGCTACTTATCATGCCTCGTCACTATCAACTCACACCACAGCCTACAAATAATTACAAATACTGCACCTTTTAACAAGAGCCAGTGTTCATATCTTTTTGCAATCGTAAAAACACATGACCTCATAGTGACGTGGGGAAGTTCCGTTCATGTGAGGATGCTTTCGGTTCAGGTGCTGCAGCTTTACTCTACTCTACCTACCTTCTCTACCCCACACATCTGGTTACATCTGGAAAATTGGATGATTAGTAATACTTTATTCTCAGATGGGATATTGCAGGTGTAAACCCCTTTCTATTTTTTATTTTAAAGAAACGGACAAATAGGCTTGTTTGTGAGGTTGTATTTCAGTTTTTTCATGTACATCATAAATGTTTATCCAAAAGGTTAGTTAAATGGGTTTAGTTTTGGAGCCAATAAGTTTTTTAAGGTTTCTATGAAAAGTGTTGAGTTTGAATAACATTTTTTGTGAGGAACAGCCAATTGCTTGCTCATTTTAAAGAGGCCTTTCATGTTGCATGACATGCTATTAATGTATTTGTTTAAAACCACAAAAATAGGATTTATCCAATTAAACGATTAATAGATGAAAAAATCAACAGAATACTCGATTCCAAAAATATTCAATAGTTGCTGCCCTAGTCCCAATACTTCCTTTATTATTCCTTTGTTTTTCATAAAGATTGTGATTTAAACATAGTATATGAAAAAATGAAGAAAAATAACTGTGTATTGAAATTAAATATGTATGACTGATTCACCCTTACATTCATGGAATGCGGTACAAAAAAAGGCATTTGAGTGCAATCTGTCAGAGAATTGTGTCTGTACAGAACAATTAGAACTTTTTAATGCGTAAAATATCCAAAAAGAACCAAATCTTAATCTGTGAATTGAAAATCTTTTAAAGCCAGAAATATATATTATATATATTTAAATATATATTAAATATATATTAAATAAATATATTTTACATTCTTATTTTTAAATACTTTCAACCTCATCCCAGTTTCATTTGCAATGGCATAAAGCAGTAATATTATACCAATAAGTATTATTGTAGAGTTATTAAGTAGTGTAGGCTTTTTTCTTCTTCTATTTCCAGCTCACTCTCTCTTTTCTTTACACAACCCATCCCCCATTGCCCATCTGTCCGTTCCAGAGGAGAGTAGGATACAGGAAAGCTGTGTGTGTGTGTGTGTGCATGTGTCGTGACTGCAGGATATCTCACTGTGAGGATGGTGTGCCGCAGTGTTGAGCAAATACGCAGCACTTTCACACAACTGCATGTTCATTGCTGCTGCTTTAGTGAATACACTTCAGCTCTTACACAATCTCCTCTGATGGCCTTCGAATGTGAGGTGTAGTGATGCAGCTATGTCATTCCTCACGTGTGTACAATCAACGTGCCCTGAGAAGAACACGCTGCACAAACACTATTATTCTTTTGCTGCTACTGTCTGTGTGATTGTATTTTTCAAACATCATGTTTGGTGTGTGTTTGCAAAGGGCTTGTAATTGTACCTTTGTGGGGAACAAATGTCCTCATAATAATAATAGGCATTTAAGTAGAGGGGAGATATTTTGGTCCTCACAGTGTTTTGCTGGTCCTAAAAGCCAAGTCTTTTGGTTTAAGGTAGAGGTGTAGATCATGTGAGGCTAGGTGATCTTTAAATGTAAATGGAATATTACTGAAATTCAATATTATGTGAATGTTCTCATAATATTATATAATATTATATAATAACTCTGACCTCTGTGTGTGTGTGTGTTCTTGTATTTATATCTTTGTGAATATGAATTTTAAAAACACCATATAATCTATAGAAGGGGAATTTTCCAGAACATAACAGGGACATGTCCTGTTTTTAAAACAAATTCAGGAGCTGACAGCACAACTTTTTGTTTCTAGGGTTAAATTTTGGTTGGACTACATGGAATGACCTAAAAAATATTGTGATATCCGACATGCGTGTCTTTTCTGTTGGGATCAAAAGACCCCATAAACAGAACAATACCACAAGGAAATGTGCCTTTTTTTTTTACCATAAATGTAAATTTCAGGCATAGATGTAATATTATTCAGATACAGTATCACCTATCACCCACTATCACCTAGTGGAATATCCTAATGTTAGCTGACCAAGTGTGTGGTTATCTTTTCATTCATTAGAGTGACCAATAGTTAAAAGAGGGGGAATGGCTAAGGGCTCAGGGAGGGGAAACGCATTACATAACTCACTTTTATCCAGTGACATTTCCTATCCTTTGCTCTACTTTCCCTCCCTCTTTCTTTTTTTTCCTCATCTCTCTCTCTCTCTCTCTCTCTCTCTCTCTCTACATTGTTATGTGCTTGGCATGGTTGCCTAGGAAAAGACAAAGCCAGCTGGTGTCTCTGAGCCAGCTCGTTCCCCCATTCCCTTCTCCCCTCTCCTAGGTTTCATTCTAAACCTCCACACACACGCACACACATACACACACCCACACACACACACACACACACAAAAAGGATTCCCACTTACCACCCCCACCCCTCTCACTTCCCTAGTTTTTAAGTGCTTGAGGACGGCTTTGGGTAAATTCCACTCAGAAACTGTGTCATTCGTTGCAAATGGTGTGAACTGCCCAGCTTTTATTGTTGTTTCTGAGTCTCAGCCGGGACATTTTATGGGCTACTATCGTCAGGAGAGAAGCCCATTTTTAAATGGATTTCAAAGAGGAACTCTGCAGTTTGATGCCATTTAACTCCTTTTCCACCACTAGAGGCTGTCTTAAACAGTAAATAATATCTCGGAATCCCATTTTGACTATATTTTCCGTTTTGTAAATAAAATTATGTGTTCACCGACTGCTCTGAGTATCACATTTGAAGATAAGACAATATTACTGATACTTGGTGAAACACAACAGCTGTTTAGGCATTGAAATGTGTCAAAATATCTGTGTAATAAGAAAAATGAGGCTGTATTCAATGAACCTCCAAGACTCTATTTGAGTGACAGGGCCAAAGGAGCTTTCATTCAGGTCAAATACATTTTTCACATCACTGGCCTTTTCAAATTAACATATCAGCACTAAGCTCTGGTGTTAAAATATGTCTGCAGTCTTCATGCAGTGTGAGCCAGCAGCCAATGAAATGAATAGATAAGCTCCATAGATCCAGTTAATTTTATTCTTTTTTAATATCTAGCCTATTTTAAATGTGGCTATCACATATCTTTCAGACCTCTCAAATATTCTTCTGTACACATTTTAGTAAATTATTTGTGTTGAGGAAAGCAGCCATTGATTGAAATGCTTTTTACCTCTGATCACAAACGCAATCCATGAAAGATTACAAACATGTCCACTTCACACTGTGGAATTTGAATACTCTCCCATTATGGTCCTCCTAGGGCCCAAATTGGTCATGTGTCTGAGCTCTGAACACAATCTCCAATTTGTGTGTCTTCATTCAACCAATTAATGGTTCAAGCTGAATAGGAAACTACTCAAAGCTGGGTCTTCATTCAAATTAGACTTTACAGTCCTGAACAGGAATTTTGAACTACAAGCAATTATCCAAACCATGTTGTTGTTGTTTTTTTACTTTTAAATATGAGACCAAGTCTAGGAAATACTTGCAATCCACTGATAACTTATTTTTAAAGATTCTTGTTACAACCAAAGGTCTTACTACTGTATTTATAATGATAAAAATGCCAGAATAAGAATGAAAGGATTCTCTGAGGACCAAACCTCCCTACAAAATTGTTCTTCAGTAATGTCTTCACTACATACTCATAAAAATATTCTTTAGTACATAAAAAACTTGCCCCTATGCTGTGTTGTCACATAAGTATGACACCAATGTAAAGGACAAACACATGTACCTCTAGATAGGAAGGAAAGAAACCCAGAGGTCAGTAGTCAAGGGTCAGTTAGCCCTACCACCTGCTATTCATGCCAGACAAATTAAGCTGACCAGCCGCTTACATTCTTCACTTGTTGCTGTTCTGCAGACCACCCTGCAGCTCAGTTTTATCCCAATTTAGAAGCTCAATCTCTCTTTTCTTATCTCCTCTTCTAAATCCTAAAGGTCTAAAATGGTACTTTGTTTTTACATGGTGCTGTTTTCAACAGCTTGTGGATTACACGTCTCCATGTTATACTTTTTACAAAACTGGTTATGTCAGAAACCACCCAGTGAAAAGTAATTTGAGGAACTGAAATTGACCATGTCTCATGACAGGAGTTGCCAGCCACTACCCTGGAGTATCTCTGCCCTTTATAGAATTTAACTCAGGTGCTGGGAGTGGTAATAAGCAAACATGCCTTTTGTGTTATATGTATGAAAACACTATAATGTATTCCAGGACCTGGGTTGGGAACCTGCATTATATGGCTTTATGCTTTTAAATAGTATTATACTCTGACAAGGACATGTAGGATTTTATGCATCAATGGCTATTGTTGTGCAGTGAATGATGGTTGGTTTGCTAGCTGTTTTTATCTGTTTTTATCCAGCTATGATGTCAGTATCGTTTTTTCCGAGTGCTGTTGTTTTGGAAATTTCTAGTTCTAGGGATCAGTATTGCCCACTGGCAGATGACCACATTTATACTCTACCATGCTTGTGAAATACCAATAAACATGTAAGTAGCAATCAATGAGTCCATCTAAACTGACAAACCATTCGAAGCCGAATACTAACTCCAAAACTACCAATACACGTGTATTCCATTTCCATGCCCCACAAATCCATAACCAGCGTTCTGCTTCCACACTGAATATATTCGTGTATATGTGCATTTCTCACAGGTAAAAAATGAAAAGATGTTACAAACACCTTTCCAATTCTGTGTAATGAGATCACCCAGAGAAAAAGGTGGCATGAACTGTTTAAAGAACAAATAATGAAGCAATAAAGAAACAACCACTAGAGTATACAGACTACCCCTCACTGTTGGAAGTATCTGAGTTCAGTGAGGGGTATGCCTTTTTTCCGAGAGAGGTATTTTTAGGGGATGTTCTTTTTGCTTGACTTTTTTTTTCTTTGTTTCATTTTTTTCTTTGTTTATTGTTAGGTGGCGCAGTACAATTCACAAATTAAGTACACACATAAAATATGTACTACTAAAACTAGTTTCATGGCCATTTAAAAGAAAACCTATTCACTATCAGCACAGACTACGGTTAACATTGCCATGCTATTCTACAAGGACACATTGTTGTGGTGTTCGTCAGTATGCCACACTGCAACCACAGCAAGCAGCAATATACGTACCAGCTCTTTACAAAGCCATTCGTTAAAAGAAATACCGGCTATTTTACCACTGGTTGTCATACACAGTCATTCATTAGCCTCTGTAAATGCTACATTTACAAAGATGAGTGCTACAAACATGATGGAAAACACGCAAAACCCCTGTCATAAGGCCGCAATCAGGGATTCAATGTGTAATCTTTGCTATGATCAATTTGATTTTCAAACATTACACCTTTTAGGTGGTTCGTTTTTTTTTTGCCATTGTTATTACTCAAACCTGTTAGAAGCCAAACAAAGAACACTCAGTGATCACCTTGTCGTTCTGAAATCCCTAATTGCGGCTTTAGGAATTTAAAAGACTGCACATAAGCAGTTTTCATCATGCAGTTCTCTAAATAGTCAGAATGAGGCCCTAATCTGCTTTTGACACAGAATTAGTACCATTTACAAACACTACAGGTTACTAACAAAAAGTTGCACAAAATAGTAACAGCAACTGTATTTTGATAGCCTGGAATGTCACCATATGCCATTAATCACCCATTATGCTCCACACAGATAGACTGTTGCTATTCACTGGTATTTCGTGTTTAGATCTTTTACAAAATCTTTTAGTCATACCAGACTTTAAGCATCACAAATACTGCTCTTATCTCAAAAAAATAAAATAAAATAAACATCAAACAAGAAAAAATATACAATTTCCATGATGATTCTCAGGAGTGCATCACTAAAATCACATGCAATCTAATACAGATCACATATGACATTTATTCATTATGGTGTTATACTTTTTTATGTCAGCGTTTCATTGAAAACTTAATTTATTTCATAGTTTTGTAGTGGAAAGCAGAAAGCGGAAATGTCAAATGTGATAACATTGAATTTTAGCATGAGTTGCACGTAGCTTAGTTGGTTTATAACATACACAATAACTTACAGGCTTTTTAAATAACAAATGGAATTTGGAATATATTTGATAAGTAGGGGATAAACTGGTTAGAATGATGGAGTAAACAGGTCCGAATAATTCTCAGAGAACTCAGTGATGGGTTCTGTGACAATAGTGATAAAAAATCAACAATTTAACAATTGAATTCATATTTACTGTAAAATATGTTTCAATTTCCTGCAAAAAATGTCCAGTTCAGGAAGTAGAGAGACATTAATTCCTACTCATAGAGTTTTCAAAAACTGTATGACAGAATTGGGCCAAAAGCATTGCACTTGTGTGCATAATGCAAATTAATGGACACACTACGTTAAATGTTTCCTAACATGCATAAATTCATTTTTGATGGCCATTTCTTAGTTGAGGACAATTTATATAACAAGTATTATACAATTTTTTTGACTCTTTAAATGGAAAAGATGTAAGTTAAACCAATGGCAGGTTTTGTTTAACGAGGAGCTTAACATTCCAACATGCACTTCCGTTTTCTCTCATTTTTAACACCTTTGTGTACAAACTTTAAACAGAGGGATTCAAAATAAGATGTAAGAAAAAAATCAACAAAGAATTTCTGAAAACAAGGTAATGAAAGTCCATCATTCTGAATCATGGTGTAAGTGTCCTGCTCCTCATTTTTTACCCTAGAAAAATATGACATCTAAAGATTGGTAGCAGAAGGGCTCAGTCTGATCTGAAAGCATTTTCTTACCCCAACATCATCTACAACTTACAAAAGCTGTCTGTGCTGCTGCATTATCTTCCTTAAGTGTGTTACAATTACTTGTATATATGACACTGAATAATATTGTTCATTAAACTGCTCCTAGTTAAGCTACTAATCAGTTATATAAAGTAAAGGAGGTTTGTTCAAATGCAAACACTTACAGCACTATACAATATTAATATAACACAAGCAGGAAAAATGAATAAAATGTTACTGTTATGTCTACCCTTTTAAACAATTATTAGAATGGAATTGTACAGCTTTCAGAAAAAAACACATATATGGCTAGGTTCACACTAAATAGACATTGTTTCTGTGAATATGCATATGTAGTTCTGATGCCCTATATGAATACATAATTCCTTGTAATTAATGCTGGTAAACCTACCACTAACTCCCCACAATGTTACTACCCTAGTGGTTGCTTTACATTCTCTGCAGAGAAAATTCTAAGCATCAGAGAAATCTCTATGACAATGAAACAGAAAACTACTTTAAAGTTATTTTTGCTTTGTGTAAACCTAGCCACATGCTTGATGTTAAACCCTTCCCACCCCCCTCCTCACTCACACAACATGCACATCCCAAAGATCTCTCAGGGATTGAAAGGTTTTTTTAAAAAAACATATTGTATTTAAAATACCTTTGCATCTCTCACAAATTTTGAAAAAAAAAAGCAAAGAAAATAACAAAATACTTTTCATTTCATTGAAATCACTGCTTAAGAATAAGCAGACTTGTTGGGTTACAGAAAAGTATACTCTAAAAAAATTATATCATAATGCCTCTGAATGGCATTAGAACTGTATATCCACACCCTTGATGAACAGTAACACTCTGAGTTTTCTAAAGGAAACCACCTTCATCCATTTTTATGTATTTTTAGTAGGCCAAGGTTTACTCATTTTTAGAATTCCTTCTCTGAACATAGTTTACATGAAAAATTTGAGTGCCCCCCATCATCTTTGCCTCTTTTGGGTCTCCAATTACCTTTTTGGACATAAAACGAACCTCCACATAATGAAATGTTTTGCATCAGTTACATTTTTTTCATAGAACTGTATGGGCAAAGGTGTGACTCTAGAAAAAAAGAAAAACTCATCAGCTACTGTGCCATCAAGGGAATGCGCTACACAGACACTCAAATCCCTACCTTACAGAGGAAACTGAAGTTCCTTCTATACTGGTAGGAGTTGGTGTGCTCATTACCCCCAAATTCAATCATCTAGGACACAGATTGGTTCATTCAGACCATGGTCATTTAGTTGGACACTATTAACAGCAAAGATGTCAAAGAAATGGCGATGTCATGACAGTAATGACCACGTCTGCAAAAACTCGTTTCAGGCAGATCACAAAAACCTTCAACAGGCACATCAGTTATTGCCATTGCTCCCTTACAGTTAAGACAGAATTACTGAGGGCATCTATCCTGATTGCTCTTAAACAGAGCAGAATAATGACAGGGCCGCATGGGGTCCAAGTTAAACCTTCGACTTAAGTCTTAAACTGAAGTCTTTGGTATGATCTAAAATAAGTTTGGACAAGCCACTGCAGTGGTAGACATGTACCTGATAAAAACTGTCCGTAGAATTGATGTGCACACCTAAAACTATGTCTATAACGGCGTTTCTAGAGGAACTACCTGAGGAGCAGTTATCTAGACCACTAAATGACCATGACTGGTACAGAACATTATATTAAAATCCTCCATTTCTTGTGCTTAGGATGCAACAGTGCATGTGTCCTAAATATCAAAGAAGCGTCAAGTTTTTGTTTTTAGATGAACCGTCAGACTAAAGTATAGCAGATTTATGCAGAGCACTAGCTTGTACACTAATCCAATCTGAAATCAATGTCATTCACATAGCATGACCTGAAAACACATGCACTGGCATCCAGTCGCAGATTATTTTCAGGACATGAAAAAAAGCAGATGAAATGCCATTAGTCAGCACATCTTGTAGTGGAAAATATGACATTTTGCATGCTGTTGTGATGAGACTCTCAAACACCATTTCTTTACAGGAAATAAACAGAGAGACAGAAGCCCCGTCATGTTGAATTTGAGGAATTCTAGAAGTTAAAGGGAGTACAGCTTCCTGCTGTTTCCCTGCTCATTTCCTTCACCAGCTCACATCATGAAACACCATCATATAACATTGCAAAGGCTTCACCATACTGAAGAACCAGAGCCCAGACTTGATCTAGTGGATAAATTCTAGATTGAAGACCAGCGGTAGTGAATAGCCAGTGAGCGGGCATTAGCATAACAGTGATTGCTCTTTTGACCTCCCTTAGTCACTCTTTCCATCCAAACCTCCAGGGGTGCTAGCTAGGTTTAGTTTTAGGTGGAAGGTGAGGGAACTCCAACCCGACCAAGCTCTGTTTCTGCAAGATGATACCACAGAGCTCTCACTAGATCCTGTTTCATTCATTCTGAGAGGCAAGACAAAACACTCCAAGGCTTTGTGTTTGAGTTTCGTAATATATGTCTTTCTGGTAAAATTCCACTCTTTCATTGTTATACCCTATTATAAGGACTTTCCCTTCAAATTAAAATTATACAGTGACCAGTAACTTGCCTGTGTGGTGTCCAGTGGAGACTGTTTGTTCTTTCGTAACACGATCTCCCATATCCTACCCTTAACACCTGCCCATCGCATTAGCCTGGCTCAGTCTTTCTGCTATGACTGCAACCTAAAGCCTATTTTGTGAGTGATAGGGTAATTTCACATGTGCTTGTGAACCAATGTGCAACAAATTTCTACCATAAGCCTAATATTAGGCAGCCACATGTCTCTGTCAGATTTAAATTCTTAAAAAGCACCTTTAGGAAATTAATGTGCAACACATACTCCATCACAAACTCCATCTTTCAAAGTGCTCAATCACTGGAAGATGTTTCTCCACTTCTAAACTCCCTACATCTGATTTATTTTTTCTTATGTAACTTTAAGAGAGATTTATGTAAATATAATATTTTATATTTAACTAAAAAGCTCTGAAATTAATTTATTTGCCATCATGCAAACATCAGTTCAACTATCCACACTTAAAATGCTGTATTTGAAATTATGAAATGAAATTAAAGTTTCTCCTTAAAATAAATATGATTTGTTCAATGTTCTGTGAAGTTTGCCCTACATCACAATAGTATTGTGGCACATGCATAGATCTTTTTATTTTAAAAGTGTGAGGAACTAAAATCACAAGGGAGATATGGGACTAATAAAAAAAGAAATGAAAGGAAACACATCCTGTTAAAACAATGACAACTTCATAGGCATATCCATTACAGCTGGTACTTCTCTTTAGTTTTGGCTGTTTAATTATCTTTTAAGTTAATATCACTGCCATCTGTCAAGCAGAGGGGCATTCTGCTGCTGACATGGTGACCCCTGTAATGAATATAGACAGTATGGTAAAGGGACATGGACATTGTGTCAGCATACTGTATGATATACTGAAAGAAAATCAAACACTTATTATAAATATTATTTTTAGGTTACCTACGTTTAGGTTAAAGGAGCAATTCTGTGGAATTTACTCTTTCTTTCTTCTTAAGTAGCTTTGAAAAATTATTAATAATTGTACCTTCTTTCACTACCCATGGCTTGGTTAGTATTGTCAGTCAAGATCTGGGGTCAGTACCAAGTAAAAGAGTACAAATAAAAGTACAAAAGTATGAGCAATATTTCAATTGTACAATATTAAAAAGAAACACATAGATGGGTTACAAATTGAAAGATAATCTTCAATAAATGAGTGGAGAAATCACATGTAAAGAAATATCATAATTTTAGTTAAGCAGTTAACACACTAGTTTCCTCTGTGGCCAGTGGACTTCAAATAAAGAGGAAACACAGGAATGGTTACTTATTTCACAACTGCATTTAGATCCATGTGAAAGACAACAGCAAATAGGTTGGATATTTTGGGGGAAGAACGCAGTGGGTGATGGTGATATGTAATGAAAAACACGAGGGCAGCTGTTTCTTGAGTGACTTTGAGTAAGAACAACTATCAACAGCTAAATAGAGAGGGATAATATAATAGAACCATCACCACAAAGATGAATGACCATCTTGAAGTCTTAAAGCAAAGGGCTACACAAATGTAGAAAACAGTAATATGGTCAGATTAGTAAACCAATCACTATATTCTAATTAAGCAGACCAGTGCATGTGCAGTGTTCCCTATATTTCGATTTAGACCTAAATGCTTAACCTCTAGAGTGAGGGGGTTCTGGTGTATCTGTCATGATCTGGGGACATTCTATTAGAGGTTTGTACAAGTTGAAATGTACGACTGATATTATCATCGTCTTCTAATAAACCATCTCTATTCTAAAGGAAGTACAGTGGGGTACATAAATGGTTGTAAAGCGATGAATGCAAAATGCAAATCATATTATGTATTCCCAGATGTGTTCTCCATCACCATCAAAATGAATAATCAGGGAATATCTTTGGAAAGGATGGTGTTTTGCCCCTTCAGTACAGTTCTGAATACTTACAGGTGCACTGAAACAACACCATACTATGACATTTTTTATTTAATTTGTCACCCATCTATATATAGTCTCTTTTACCACTTTAACCAAAATGTTGTGAGCTTTAAAGAGAGGGATGGGCATTTATAGTGTAAAACCAATTACATTTTATGTTCAGAGAAATGTGACTTATGGTCAGCATGGTTTGTTGCTTTACTATAAAATATTAATGATTGGTAATTATGATTGTTCTCCTCTCTTTAGGCATCCAACTTACATACAGTAGCAAATATTACAGTATTCATAGACCAACACATACTTTAACACCTTAGGCAATAACAGGTGCTATACAGGCTTCGGACATATTTTGACAACAATCCTTCACTTTACAGCTTAGTCACCATGCATGTATTCAGTTCAAAATAATACCAGATTTTGGACATGTGTAAGATTTTGAGCCTCGATTTCTCGAAATTTTCGAGTGTTAGAACATTATATTTTTTGAATTGTATTAGTAGTGGTATTTTATATATGTTGTGTTTGTTCGTTGCCAGGTAATTCTGATACCAAAATGCAATTGCCCATTTTTAAACTGACATTTTCTGGATTATATCTCTGACTTATCACAGCAGCAAATATAAAATAAGTTAAAAGAAAAGAAATAAATACATAAAATAAATTAAGAGCTCAAAATCATACATGGTTTTTGAATTTCACTGGCAAGAAACAGACCTGGAAAGGCCAGGTGACCTAACTGAGTACTCTGTATAACTTTGCACCTTGTAACAAGAACCACATGCAGTGCAGTCCAATGAAGGTGAAGAGGAGAACTTCTTGTTCCTTTGTGGTTGTAGAGAGTTATTTAAAAATGTCCCACCATCATGACAAGTTATAAAGGACTGTGGAACATTAATGGTCATTGGGGGATTCTCTCATTTTGCATATTATAGACATGGAAAGTGTAATTAATGTGTTAGTGTACTTTAATATTTTGGGTTAGACACTCCCAAAGGGCAAAATCTTCATATATTAAAAGCCATTCTGGCCATTTTGTCTTTTGTTTTTAAATATGAAATAAAAAACAAACAAAAAACAAAATATGACAAAAATAAAAATTGCACTTTCAGAATAAATACTACACAATGTACCATAACAACCAATTTACCAGCAGAAGACGACATTTATCATAAATGCCCAACTTTATGTCTGATAAATACTTAAAAAAGACATCACATGTTGCTTTCATTCATTCTTATCATATCTGAATTGCTGAAAACTCAAAAAGAAGCATTTTGATTGACAGAATGGCCAGTATGGGTATTATAATGGGTTGTCTTTTATTCATGCAACCCTTTCATTCTTTTAGAGATCATAATTTGATATAATTTTTGCCAAGGCAGAATGGGTATGCCTGTAGTAGGAATGGTATAATTTCTTGCATGGGTGGTGCTCTTTCAGGTTTTGAGAGAATATACTGGAGAAGCAATTTGATCTTCTTCCTATGGTGACTCTTCCTTCTTCTTTCTCTTGTGCTGGTTTTTTTTTTTTCATATTCTGCATCTCTTAATCTCTCTGTAGTGGGGCCTGCAAAGGGCTCAGTTCTGTGGCACTTCCAGTGCTATTTATAAAGATTCAGCACTGCGTTCATTTGCAGTTGCTTCCGTCAAGCTCTTCCAGAGGGAGACTGTTTTGAAATTGGGCTAACGACAGGCTGACAGTCCTCGTTTTTTTCCCCATCTCTGCTCTATATATCTGTTGAGGTTCCAAATATTGGAAATGTTGATCAACGTTCTTCAGGTTTTAGTTTGCCGATGAAAAAATATGGTTTTCCTTTGCATGAGTCAAAACTGAATATGGCTGTCATCTCTCCTTTTCTTTCCAAAATGAGTGTGTTTTGTTTTGTTTATTCCTGACAAGGTGGTTGTATCCGCTGAGTCGACTAAAGACAAAGAGGTCAATTATTCCGGAATGTGTGGTTGCAGTCACTAGACATTTTAACCTGTCGGGTTCCAAAACTGTTTGTGCATTAAAAAACTGGAGGTCTTCTAGGTCCAATATCTCACATATGGATCTTCAAAGGTCTTCAATAACTTGTTCAGGTGCTCTCAAATGGATTGCTAACAATGAAAAGCCCACTAATGTTATGTTGTAGGTAATTTTCTTATTACAGTATTGTCTTTTTTTGTCTTCTCCTGTCATTCAAAGTCTTTCTGTTAGTGGCATGATAAATCACTAATCGATCAAAACCTAAAACTGACGTTATTGGCTATTCTTATTATTTACCCTTTATGTAACAAATAACCTTACAAATGATATTAGCAATGTTGTGGTGTACATTCCAAATTGCACATTTCAACTACAGTGCATTTGTTTTAATAAAATTGTATTCTTCATATTGCGATTCCTGTGAAATATATCAAATATATATAGAGATGCCACAAAATACTAGCAAATAAGGTCAAGTGCATAAAAGAAAGCAAACACTTAAGACTGTAATCTAAAATTATAAGCAATTTTCTCTGTCTGACATCAGCTACTGTGCGTTTAGTTAGACCTACAAAGCATTTCTAAAGGAAAGATGAGTCAATAAGTTTGGAATTTATTTTTACTAACCTAATATAATTGATAACTCTGATTTTCAGGTTTTTTTTATGTAAGATAATCTTAGTTTTTACCTGAGGAAATGCTAATCACATCAAGTTCTATGAATTTAATCATTATATCTTTGTAGTATCCTAGATTTCCTTCTGGTTGTACTGCAAATAAAAATGAGATGCAATAACATTTTGTTTAACCCTTAACATTGGCAGCTACAGTGCAACATTCAGACAAAAAAGTCTCTAAAGCAACCACCTCACTATCGGGAGTGAGATATTCCATTTAGATTATCATAAAGTGCCTTAAAGATTGTGCAGTCTCATTTGCAACTCAGCATGTGTAAATACACACACACTGTACTGCATACTGAAATAAATTATGTAGCTTGAACTTTCAAACAAACTGTTGCATATGAAGTTTCTTTACTGTATATTGTTTTGTTTTTTTGTATTTTTTGCAATTGAATCCTTTTACACTAACTGTCAGACTTCAAGTATTTTTCAATTATTCTACAAGGACGTTTTAGTCCTCAGCGTGTTATCTCTACAAGGTTAAAGTTTTGTTCAGGGGCAAGATATGAAAGGAAACCATCTGAGAGATGTCAAAGCTCTTCCAGTTTCTATGGTTGTTTGGCGTCTGGATGTGAGGAGAGGGGTGTCTTCAGATCCTCTTTCTTAGCTGTATCCTTCCCTCCTGTTGCTACACGTCAGATTCCACCACACATTGCTCAGTGTACTCCTTCACCAGCTCCACTTTCAGGGTCTCCTTGAAGAACTCGGTCATGGGCTTCCACAGTGGTGGGTCCAGGAACACCTGGCACATCACATGACCTTTCAGCTTTTCGGTGTGACGTCTCAAGTGGCAAAGGAGCTGCTGGGTAGCAAGGACCAGATCTTTACCAAACATGTCAATATTGAGGTAGTACCAGTCATCACCAATGGGTACATGGTATGGGAAGGTGCACAGGCTAACCATTGATGGGCAGCTGATGTCATCCACCATCCAATCAATATCTTTCTTCATCAGGATCACCATGTTGCTGGCCAGAGGCTTGAAGGGCTGCCAGTCCTGCACAATGGTGGCACTGGGGAGGACATCCTGCATCAAGTCACTGCTCAAAAAGAGCCGGTGAACCTCAGAGGGTGTCAAATGCACTGGAACCTTGCAAGGGGGCAGGCCATCCCCTGTAATGCCTACATTCGGCCCAAGATCAGCGAGATGCAGCTTTAGGTCTTCTGCACGGAAGCGAACCAGGAGGATTGCCTTGAAACAGGAGTTTAATTATGGAATGAGAGATGGTAGCCTGGTCCATATGCTAAGGTATCAAGCACACCTCTATATTTGTCACAGTAAGGATGATGGGCTCAACAGTACCTACCAATGACCTGGTCCATCCACATTTTGTGATATCACAAAAGAATTCAAGCATTTACATTTACAGTATTTCAAGTGTATTATATAAATGTTATGTAAATGCAGCCCAAGCCATTTTTGAATCCCAGTTTTAATTAATTGCTCAAAAATATCATCCAAAAATGGCTTACACTGCATTTTCACACACTTTATATTGGGTGCATTATATAAAGGTTATGTAAAGGCAGTGTATGCCCTATTTGAATCCTAGTTGTCATTTGTTGTTGGAAAATGTCATTTACAGGTGTTTACCTGTTTTGTGATCAGCCTGTACTTCTGGAAGTCCTTGGGGCCCAGCTGATCATCTCTGGTCAGTCTACAAACTTTAACATCAGGATATTTGGACTTCACAAGCTGAGAGCAGAAGCGGAGCAGCACCCCTGCCACACCCTTGCCCCTCTCCTGAGGGGCCACACGCAGACCCTCCACCAGCATAGTCTCCCCGTCATCAATAACACACACTGATTCAAGTGCAATCTGGGGAATATAGTTAAAGGAAGGGCTGTTTGTCAAGGATTTTACATTTTATTTATGGAATTCAGCTACACAGAAAAAAGAAAGGTCCTCCCTGTCCAGAAATACAAATTAAGAAATAGCAAAGTAGCCATTTTAATGTTTAAATGACAAAATTAAAAAATACTGACTTACAATGCAGAAGTAACATGTGCAAAAAAGTAGGTGTATGGTCCTACCACTTTGCCTTGCTTGCGAGCCAGGATGACCGTGCGGTTGGTCTCCTGTAGCCAAGACTGATAGCGAGTGGGAAGATAGTCTAGGCCCCCATAAATATCCTGGCTCATGGCCATGATGTCATCAAAGTCCTCCTCAGTGGCCACAGTGAACTGTAGCCCAGTTTGGGGATGCACCTCAGGGAGCTGCTGGCAAGGCAGACTGTTCTCAATCTTCATCTTTATTGCTGGAGAAGAATTTAAAAATTGGGTGAATATATGAAATGCAGGTTCTACAAGGTTTAATTCCTGTGGTTTCAGCTCCTACTGATGATAATAAAGGAAGTTCCGCCATTGTTCCTCTCAAGTCCACCTCTTTCCTATGTATTCAATTACCAACCATGTATGAAACCCTCTATGTCAGTCATGTGTACTTCATAATAAGCCTAATTAATGGGGGACAAGTCTTTGAGAAGCTCCCCAGTGTGGCCATAAAACTATAAAATTGTAACTGCCTCTCAGGGTCATGTGGAGCCTCATGTTAAATAGGAAATTGTTTACATCCCTGTGCAGTTTGGCAGAAGGTTGGCATGACCATTGGTACCTGGCAACCATAACCAAATTCTCCCTGCCCTTCTTTCCACATCTCCATCGCTTGTTGCCAAAACCCTTAATCCCCATTCGAATTCCCACTCAGCCTCTCAGGCCTGGCTCCCTTCAGAAAACAAACACATTTTTCAGGCCTAGGAAGATAATGGGATGAGATATACAAGAATGGTATCAGGGAAAGGTAGAGCGGATGGGCAGACAGATGTGTGCAGGCATGCATGCATGGGCAGAGAGGAGTGGAAGGGATTGAACTCACTGAAAGACTTTGGATCTGCACAGTGGGAGAAAAACGATGGACAAGTCCCAGACAAAACACTGTCTAGCCCCCCAGGGTAGACTGGGTGAAAAACACTCTTGTGTTTTTCCATCAGTACAGTGTCGAAATGCGACACTTATCGAAGCACAGTACAGAAACAGTGGGATTATGGCAGACTACTTATTTGCAAGCATGTGAGGGAGTATCGCCTATCAGCGGGTTCTCTGACAGCTTATTTGGCTGTAACCAAGAAACAAAGGGATTACGGTGCTTGTTTGTGTAACAAAAGTTTTCATTCATGGTTCATTCACTTGTGATCAGTGCAATTTGATTTCCAGATGCACATGTGACTCGAACCGAGCCCTTCATTCGCCCTTCCATTTGTACTGGATTGTGCGTTTTTACTGATTAAATGTCAGATCATTCTTTTGACCCTAATCAATCACTGTGAACCTGCCTCATTCCCTTGTTTTGGCCTAATTAACGTGCTGTCTCATCTCCCACTGTCTGGCCGTTATTAACCTCAAATTCTGTAAGCCCCAAAAATGCTACGGGGACATCTATCAAATTATATCAGATTACTAAGACAATGAAGGCTTCGCCTTCATGAAAGTATGAAGTGCAGCTTTTGTTAAAGGAACTATGTGTAAATGACATATTAATAATTGCTTTCTTATGATAAATAATTACTTACCATGAAATATTTATATGAATATTTAAACTCAGCAGGGCCATCAATGATGGTTAGGTGACTTGTGCAACACAACACCTGTCTTTCGTCATTGACATGCATGACATAGATAGTTAAAGGAAGTGCAAAAAATGGGCTCACTTAGTTTGTGGATATGCATTTTCAGGAGTAGCAAAGTCCCAAAAAATACTCTATCAATGTTATGGTGAGAACACAGCAGTGAACCCACACTATAAGAATTATTATGAGAGATTGGAGGGCATTTCACTTGTCAGCATCTCCCATTAGGGCTTTTGTGAAGTTGTAATATATTTATATTTACTGAAAAATCAAGGCAATCTTTGCAATAGTTCATTCACAGTACATAGACACCTTCTGAACATCAAATACAGAACACTAGATGTCAATTACAAGATAAAGAAGCTCACAAACATGTACTTCTGTGTACTATCTAGAAAAAAACATTAAAATACCATTTCCATAGGACTGTATTCATAAAATATATTTCAGAGGTCATCTGAATAAATGTGTAATTATTAATTTAAGGACCAGGCTTGTTTTAATCTCCCAAAAGACCAGAATATCCTCTTTTTTTGCTTTAGGCTAGAAGGCTAAATGTATTGTGTCTGAGAATTAGTTAGGGCTGTGTTGTCCTGTACATGAATGCATGATTGTTTGGTTGATTTTGATTGGTATAACTCATCAGCAGGCTGCTCCAGGTAAACTCTCGACATGTCCCACTTTAAAATGAGGGCAATGTTGCTGATCATGTAAGATCATTTCATAAATAACTGCAGCTCCTATGGTTTAGAAAAATACTATTTTATCTGCCCTTTAGATATAAAAACTATTCACTAGTTTCAGGCTTCCACTTATTTCCTCCATCGTCCCACTGGAATGTTCTCGCTGTCAAACAGATGCACATGCAACCACATCACAAAAAATAAAAGAGGACTGAATGGAACACAGAAAAATATTAAATGAAAGAATAGCAAGAAAAGTAATGCTGGAAGAAAGGAGAACAAAGTGGAACACTAATACAGCTCTCTCTTTCTCTTGCTCTTTCTCTCTTGTTTATTGTTGTGTGTTTACATAACTTGAGTATTTGTCAATCGTGGTTAAAATCCATTGACGTTGCATACTGGCACACGTTTCCCAAGCCTGTGATCCCTCTGAGTTCAGAGTTCACAATCATCTGGGTTCTAAATCTCTCCATAATTCAGCCATGATTAAGATTAATAATAGAATGAAGCCTAGTAAAGATTATTTAATGTTATTTAAGATTAAGGTGATGGAATAAGAATCAGTCCCACAGATTCAATAATAAAATACATTATAAACTAGGCAGGTGGTAGTCAGGTATTTAATCTGTCATTCTCTCACTTTTTTATATTTGTCAAATGCTCTTGTTTGTTGCTGAAATACAAATCTGTTCACAGCTTATACCACAGAATCACCATCTTCTCCCCGTGTTTACATAAGCATCATTAAAGCAGATTAAGCATGCAGATCTCAAATGACCAAAATAAAGTCCCTGATCTCATGTTTCCAGATTTTTAATGCCTACAATACCTACGAATGCAAAAAATGTTTGAGGAATTAGGTATCAAGCAGCTTTTCAAACCTCCATCTTAGAGCTTGTTTCTGTATTTCATTATAGTCTCTCCATTCTGTTGTGCTTCTTAATGGTGTGATAGCGACCACTTTTTACCTAAAAACACACTCCACTGTTGGTCAATAGCAAACATATGGTGAAAAAAACATATGGTGAGTCCAAAAGTGGGTTCCTTTAAAAACAGAGAAATATTTAGAAAATGAGTCCACACCCATTCACGAAATTGGCATCGTAGTTTACATGTTGTGTCAAAAAGACAATGGACCCAAATTATGATGCAAATGAAGTGGAGCAAAGAGAAACATTCACAGAAGACAAATGCTCATTGGCTTTTGGCTAGAACATGAAATTCTAAAAAAAATCTTCCGTTGGTATCCAACCATTACTTTAAGTGGAATTACCCACTCACACATCCTGAAAAGGAACTCTTCACAGAATCCATTAAAACCCCTTTAGGGAAACAAAGTTTCTTCTGCTGTTCTCATAATGTCTTTTACATTTTCTTTCATCAAGATATTTTCATTTTAAAGATTGTAACCTTTGTCTTGGAAAAAAAAGAGCTAGTGCGACATTACACACATACCCGTTGATTAGTGCTTACAGTATGATCGGATCATTGAAATGACTTTGCAGCATTTTGAGCTGCACCAAAACTAAGCAAGAGTCATAATAACTGGCCAAGCACGACCCTGATGCCTGCCCTCCATCACTGCAGCATTCTGCCCCCACCGAGCCCATTAATCTTGGGCTGTCCCCATAACACAGCAACGTAGTAGGAAAGTGCTCTGCTGTGTAGTGAAAATGAGAACAGGATCATCTGGGTTACAGACGGTTTTAAACAGATTGTCAGAAATAATAATTCTACACCTTAGTCATATTGAGCACCTTCTAAATAGACATATCAAGAACAATCTCTGTAGAGTACATGAATAATGTTTATCAACAGTTTTTATTGCTCACATTATAATCATGAGTATGTAACACTTTATTCATTCAAACATATTAATTTATTTTCAGAATGCATGCACAGTGGCAGCAAATGTAAAAAGGCATTAATACATGGGGGAAATATATTTTAAACTAATAAATAAAATATGGGGTGCAAAAATAAAGCATGGCGTAACATGATTATGCACCAGACATACATATTTATGTGAGCAGCTTACACAGAACCTAACACCTTGGTTCTCTCTCTCTCTCTCTCTCTCTCTCTCTCTCTCTCTCTCTCTCTCTCTCTCTCTCTCTCTCTGTCACACACACACACACACACACACAAAGAGAGAGAGGGAGAGAGAGAGACAGAAAGACAGGGACAGACAGAGAGAGAGAAACAGAAGGCAATCTAATCTACCATTGGACATAATCTCATTTTTTTCTGTGTGTGCCTGCATGTGTGTGTGTGTGTGTGTGTGCCTCCTAGTCTCTAAGGACAACGCACGATTACTAATAGAGAAATCAGCACAAGCCTTTACATAATTCAGCTCTACAGAATGGACACAAGGTCACGAGCTTGAAGGCGTGAAGGGCTCTATGGCTCTGAGCATCCTCCTTCTCGTGCATGACCTGCATCTAGCCTACCGCTACCCCCCATAATACGACACAAACCAGCTGCTCGTCCAGAATTCTATAGATTGAAAATATGTTATGTCAGACTAGTCGGTTTGATCATGCTGAGTTCCACAACGAGACATAAAACCGGCTGCTTGTCTAGGTTACTGTAGATTGGAAATATGTTCTGTACGATTATTCGCGCGCGGCGCTTTCAGACATAACTCGAAATGACCGAGACGAATAGTCGGACAGATGAAGCAGCTCCTCATCATTTGAGCCATTTTCCTTTCAATCTCTGAGAAATCCTATAATTGGGCCATACAAAATGGCCGTTGGGGGTTGGGGTGGTGGTGGGGTGTGTGTGTGTGTTGGGGGTGTGTATTGAGATAATCAAATACATTCAATGAATTAAGGTAATCAGAGCTATTAAAAACGAGGTATAATTAGACTATCACATCACATCAAGAAATGCACAATGCCCTCCAGCCTGCAGCATGCAAGACCCCCCTCTGGATGGACTGGAAGGAGGCGAGAGACACGGAGGATACTGTGAAACACGGACGCGCACGGAATGTTACCCACCTTAAAAGGCGCCGGGAATAAAGAGGAGAAGACAGGTCTCGGGACAAGCAGACAGGTGCAGAGTGAAACGCAGGACACCCAGCTGATGATGGGAGAAATTTTTATTCTAACACCCCCCGGCCGGCACGGGCTCTCAATATAGACTATCACGACGAAACCCCGCCCACAAGCCCCGCCTCCAGTGAATTGGTGGCCACGACGTACCCCACAAACGTCATTCAAGCAGCCTCTCTCCTTCTCTCTCTCTCTCCATGTGTGTGTGCGTGTGTCTCTCTCTCTCCCTGTGTGTGTGTGTGTGTGTCTGTCTCTCCCCCCTCCTCTCTCCTGTGTGTGTGTGTGTGTCTCTCTTTCTCTATCTCTCTCTCTGTTTGTCTCGTCTCTCCCAGTGTGTGTGTTTCTCTTTT
>JBBKCR010000012.1:10675098-10692085 GCA_037577295.1 Ladigesia roloffi | reverse complement strand
AGACAGAGAAAGAGAAAGACAGAGAGAGACAGAAAGAGAGAAAGACAGATAGACGGAGAGAGAGAGACAGAGAAAGACCGAGAGAGACAGAGTGAGACAGAGAGAGAGACAGAGAGAGAGAAAGACAGAGAGAGAGAAAGACAGAGAGAGAGAAAGACAGAGAGAGACAGAGACACAGAAAGTGTGTGTGAGTGAGAGAAAGAGTGTGTCTGGGTGTGAGAGAGTGAGTTGATGCATTAAACTTTTTAATCCCAGTGAGAAGGTGGACCCGTGCTGAGTGTGTGTGTGTGTGTGTGTGAGAGCCCGCCGCGTCCCCTTACCTCACACACACTGATGGTCTGGTCTATATATAGCGCACACTCCTCCTGCGCTCCGCCGGCCGAATACTTTGCCCAGATATGGTTCCTTCTTCTCGGGGTCTCGGAACCCGCTCCAGAAACCCACCGGGACCTGGGCCTGCGAGGGGAGCGCACACTTTTACACACACACACACACACTCTCTCTCTCGCTCGCTCACAAGAACACACAGCTCAGAGTCTCTCTCTCTCTCTCTCTCCTCCACTTCTGAAGACCCCACAGCTCTGCTCCTGCTGCACTTTCCCCAGGACAGAGGCTCCCGGCTCCGCCCACTCTCCACAGGCCACGCCCACCACTCCTCCCACACACCGCACGGCGCCGTCAATCAAACGCTGTCAGTGGCTGAGCCCTCGCTTTACTTATTGGAACAAAAATGAGTACGGAGGAGAAATGCTAACCGCTTAGCGTTTAGAGGCGTTAATACACAACACAACACCGACTGCAATACGAGGTTTTAAACCGTCACTGTTTCTGACAGTGTGAACATTCACAGCTCCGAGGGAGTCCCTGGGTGTTTTATATGAATTATCAGAAGTTCTGACTCCTTCAGGTGCCGGCTGGAGCTCCTTTACTGTAAATATGTACCTTAGGTTAATAAGAGCATAAAAATGATTTTAGTTGAAATAGTTTACCGTTCTTAACTATAATTCACTTCAAACTAAATATTAGCAAGAAAAGTCTGAAAACTGGCAGCGACTTTTATTAAAAACTTTAACAGCTGAATATTTTTTAGTCCTGGTTCCGTTTTCCACACCGAACATTTACACGCTTTTGGCCCAAGAACATAAAAGTGGCATTTTTCAACTTATTTTAGTGCCTGATTTTGATTCATTTCAGTTTAAAAACTTGAAAGAAAGACAAAAATCAGTCTAAACATCCTAATCAAGTCAAGTTTTTTGGATTACGTGAAGACTAGAGATCGACCGATATATCGGTTTACCGATATTTTCCCCGATATTAATCATTTCTAATCTGGTGGGTGTTTTGAGAACTATGAGCATGATTGATTAAGAGCTATTAATGCACACATTAGGTGTGTTACATACACGACTGACATGTAGTTTAAGCACCAAGGCTTTAGTAACAGTGCTTTTTTTTTTAGTATTTAGTATTTTTTGCACTTTTAGACCACTAGTTTTGATTTGTATGCGAGTTGAGTGGTGTAACAATTGTGTCAAACACAGAAGTATAATAGTAAATAAATATCAGTTCTGAATATCGGTTATCGGGCACATAAACATGCAAATAATTGGTATCGTATCAATTCAATAACAGATTATATGGGCCCTTAAATGTAATGAAATGAATGTAATAAGTCACAGTAAAACCACAATACTGATATATTGTCCTTATCGTGCAGCTCTGGACTGTCTCCTTTACTTTAGAATCACCTAATATGATGAAAGGATTATTTTAATAACTCAACCAACCGTTTGGACACAATTGAGCACCTGGTACTTATTTTAATAATCAGATTTCAGGCTGCAGCTTAATATATTTTTGTATCTAATTCTGCACGAGGTACGGTCACTGCCTAAAAGAACCTCGTTTGGGTTCTAAAGCTTAAAAAGAGGATGAGAATTTCAAGAATTGCCTTTCTTTTATTAAAATATAAACAGAACTGACAACATTCAGCCACTTCTCCTCTTTTTTTCAGCTGTGAAACACACAAATCAAAACTAAACATGTGAAAAAAGTGCAACCAACCAGAGGCACCAGAAGTGCATCACACACACACTAAAGGAAATACACAAACAAAGACGTGAAAAGGCTTCACCGCAAATCCACAAAAAAAAAAGAAGAAGGAAGGAACGGGAGAACGTTGCTCTGGGGCTTTTAACTTAACTCTTACCAGGACATTGATTGAGAATATTCAGTATGTGTTTATATTTTCTATCAGGCACTTTATAGGAGCAATAGAACTCCTAAGAAGTTAATGCAGGTTTTGTTTGGGTCCATAGAAAGGAAAATGTAGATCGGGGGGCGGGGAGGGGGGGGGGGGGGGGGGGGGTGGGACCGGGGGGGTGGGGGGGGGGGGGGCGACGCACGCGCAATCATCGCACCGCGTCTGCCTAAAATTAAGTCTTGTTTACCTCCAGCACCTGTCTCGCATCCTTTCCAACTCATGTGCTCTTCAACCGCTTAATTAAAGCCGCGCGAGCTGCTAATTAACCAACTTTCAGTGTCCAACATTAATATGGCACGTTCAGCTGACGTTATTCACTCAGCAAGTCTCAGATTCTGTTTCATATTTAGGAGAGCGTCCAGCAGGCCATAGAGCAGAAAGGAGAAACAACAATTGCCCTTTACCTTTTAGCACCCTTGATCTTTTTGCCTCCAGTAGGTGCACAAAAAAAACAGATCACCTGTCCAGTTTCTTTCTAGCAATTTTTAAGTGCCCGAGACCAAAGTAATTCAGCGACAATTACAGAACCATGTAGAGTGTTGGTGACTGGAACTGATGCCTGTCATTAATGTAGGTATTGGCATTTCATTTGTTAATCAAAAATGTTATAATGATATTTGTAAACAGGTGTTTTTTCACCTGCTGTCTCTCTGCTATTAAAGGGGACATATTATGCAAAACCACATCCTTTGTATTTCCATTTGTGTTTGTACTACTCCTATGAACTCTCCAAGCACAAACAAAAAACATCCGTCCATTTTCTGTGTATCAATTGAAAGAATTTGGGGTCAGGGATCATACGCTTCTACAAGCCGTCCGTGATGTAATAATGTGGAAATTTTCATAGAACCTCCCCTCGTCTGTCGACCCCCCACCCACTAGGTTAGTTGAATTTAGTTTACAAGCACGCATGAGACGCCAAGCGCTACGGCTACAGGCAAAGGCAAGTCACTCATGAAGTGTTGTGTTCGACTAACTGTGTGTCTGAAACAGGGTTGAACATGTAGGGCTGGATAGTGCCTCTGTTTCACATGTTTTAAACACATGGTGTGAGCATGGGATGGGTGGGGCGTGGCCAGCAACAGCTTATTTGCATAAAAGTGACAAAGCCCTTAAATAGCTCATTTTGAAAGGGACTGAAACTGTGAAGGATACAGTTGATGAGATCTCTTTATGTGAGAGTGATTTTGTGCAAAGGACTTGCAAAATGACTTGTACTATATAGCCCACAGACCTATAATAACTAAAGTGAGTTTTGCATAATATAAGTTTAATCTTGAAACTATCAAAAGTACAACTTATATGTATCCATGTCATGTAACAGCTTTACATTGTGTAGCTTTTTGGAGACCATGCAGATGTCTGGTTCACCATCGTTCATTTCTGACTTTTTCAGAATGGACCATTTCCACTCTGCATGACACTGATGATTTAATCATGTGGATTTATTTTTGCAAGACTGGCAGAATTCCCCTTTAAAAGCTGTAATCCCAATAATAAAAGTTAATTATGGGCATCCAGCTGCTTCAGACGAGAACAATTACTGCTAACATTCTGTTCTATATTCTATTCAGTGAGCCAGAGCAAGGCCCAACACTTATATATCGCAGTTGTTGTGACCATGATAATAATAGCGCTGCACTGTACAGTTGGCTTTATGACAGTCCGGCTGTTTGAACACAGGCCTGTGTAGTGCTGAGATGGAAAACTGGAACGATTTCCGTGGCTATCATCAAACTGTCTGTACATGTCAGTTAGAGCCAATTGCTGGGGGATGGGGGAAATGAGTAGGGTGGGAGAAGGTAGGTTACATCCATGTGGTGGTCTTGTAGAGTGAATCTTCCGCATGCTGTAAGCTATTCTTTTTTATGGGGGATCATGTTTACTTATGAGCAGTTACACTTCAGTTTTATCTGTATGCACCTAACGAATGCAGTTACTTAGAAAAGATCTAAAAGAGGTGTAAAACAGTGAAGTAAATGTAGCAAGAGGAGGAGAGAGTGTAGGGACAGATAACATAGGAAGTGCGTGGAGATAGAGCGGATGCGAATGACAGTGTGGACTCTTAATTGCAATGGCAACCATACACACTGTGTTACCCCACTAGTGACCAGCTAAAACACTTCACCAAAATGACCACTGTTGAAGTAAAAATACGAAATATCTTGAAATAAATATTTTTCTTAAATCTGTGTATGCCACGGACTTTGCCACCTCAAGAATTTGTAATGAGTAAATGCTAACTTAAATTATAATATTCCTGTTAGTTATTTAATGTTTTAAAATTCACTTGAGTGATTAGTTTTACTCGAGTATCAATGTGAGGTGATACACAGGCCAAATACCCTCATTCTTCCATCACTATCAGAGGAGACATAATATGACAATGATGTGCGACAATGACAATGCTCAGTTTCCTTGTTAGTAGTGCTGTGGTTTAAAGTCAAGGTTAAACCAAATAAGAGCTTTTTCACAACAAAAAGTAGTGGGAGGGCTGGCATAGGCACAAAAACAGTCATCCACACTGTGTTTGGTGGTGGATCTGTAATCTTTTGGTTCTGTTTTTCCTCCAAAAGCCCTGGACAACTTGTTCAGAAAGATGATATCATGTACATCAATTACTAGCAGAAGTTAAATTGAACCTGACTCCCTCAGCAAGGAAACCTAAACAGTGATCCGTAACTTCTCAAAATCAAAACAAAAATGGTTGACCACAGAATCAATGTTTGAAATCTCCTCCTCAGGCTCCTACCGAAACACAGAAAACCTGTGGGATGATGAGGAAAGTGCACAATGCTCATTAAGCATTTATAGGAGAAAATGCAGAGCTGTTTTTTTTTGCAGAAGGTGTCAGCATAAAATGGTAAATGAACAGGAGTTAGCAATTACACATAGATAAAAAAAATATATATGTATACTTATTTAATATTAAAGTTTAGTTTTTTCTTTTATTCATTCATTCATACTACAAATTAAAGCTAGTTTTTTTTAATGTGGAATGAAAGGAGAAGTGAAAGGATTAAACAGAACAGTTTTATTACAGTCTGCTTTGCTCATGTTTAACAAGCATGCCATTTGTGCAGGGACCAGAATCGCCCGATTATTTTTATCTGACTTTAGGAAAAGGGCATAGGTAGAACTGAGATATAGGCTTATGTGTGATATATCTTTGTTATCATTATAACCTTTACCCATGATTTACCAATGGCTTGTTGTGTAATCAGTGATATAGGGGGTCAAATAAAGCCATTAAAGACCCTAAATGACGTCTCACCCTCAGTGCTGTGGGCCACAGGGCAGTTGCCCCACCTTCACTGTCTAGGATTCTGTCTAGGTACCTTCACACGTATCACATAACAAACTAGAGTGACCAGTAATCAAGACTCTTACCATTTACAAACAAATACAAAATTTAAAAGACAAAAAAATCAACACAAAGCAACACATGCACCTCTGGACATATCTATGATGGATTATGTGGTGGAAATGAGATATGTATATGTGTAAAAAGGCCCTTATATAGAGGTTCTTTACAGAACCTGCCCCTCCTTTTCCTTTCATATATCTTAAATAGAAGATCTGTGAGTGCAAGCAGTTTCTTCACTGAATACAACCATAAAACACAAGACTGTATTATTGACTGAGAGCGGCAGTGTTGGGGTGGAGATACAGGAAGGCGTGGGTAAGGATCTGACAGTATGCATGACGATGTGTAATCCCAAGCTGAAAGTGAATCCCCCTGTGAACTTCATACGCAAATTCCAGGATCTAATTTGAGGCTAGGCAGCCTCTCCCCTGTGTCTGCCCGCACCCCCCCCCCCAAACACAACATGCCCCCCCCCCCCCGCTCGTTCCCTCCCTTACCCCTGTTTCCGGCATGCAGCTGTTCTTTTGGATATTAATAACCCCATTGAGACACACTGGCAGACACCCTGCATCCCAGTCCCTGGGGCACCACCACAATCCCTCTAGGTTTACTGTAGGTTCCACTTCAAATCGGTCCAGGGAGGGGCTTACCAACAAGAGCGTAAGTGTAATCATAACCATATCTGGTGAAATGAAAGATCAATGTGGATGAGACACTGGATGTGGTGTGTATGTATACATGGAAGTGTGGGAATAAAAGTGTATTATTCCTGGGTCACATTTTCAGAGAAAGACACTCCCACTGCACATGTTTTTTGGTTTTATTATTCTTACTTACTTTATCAGTTGCCCTATAGTCATACATTTTGTTCAAACTGAACAAGTAGTTAATAATTAGGTACTACGTTTAATCAAGAAGCTACAGACTAGCTACCCTGTTTAAACAAGTTGTTAAAAATTAAATAATAATCATTATTATTGCATCATATAAAGAAGTCTAAAAAAGTCACTACCTTTTGTTATTGTACTATAATCAAAGATATTGATGAAGGAAAACACATTTTTGAATGCCTACTGTACTTACTGTGATGGATATTATTTTATGTAGATTTCTCATGGTAGTTGACAGGAAAGGAAGTAACAGTTTCTAACAGTGCATACTATCACAGAACCCCTCACAGGCAAAGGGGGTAAAAAAAAAAAAGAAAAAAAAACAGAAATAGCCCCCTTCCGACAAACACAGCTGCAGGAGACGTCATGCACCATCTCCCTAACCTTGTCTCCAGAACTAATATGGTCATCATGGCAACCACACAACACATAAAACATAAACAACAACCTCACAGGTGTGTGGGGGTGTTAAGACCCTGCCAGAGTGGTCTGACATTATTAAGCAAACACAGGCATTAAAATGTAGGTTGTTTCCCTAGTAATATTAAAGGACATGGCCTTTATGCCCTTTTTGCAAAGGAAAGAATAATTACAGAGAGGTAAACCACACTTATCCAGCATTTGGGTTTTTAGTGAAGAATGTTGGATTGTGTATTTTTATGGGTTGCTTTGTTATAAGTTTTCATTTCCCATTCAAAGGGTAATCATGCCATAAATCCATTAATATAAAACAGAATTATGTTGCTAATTATGTAATTATAAATGTTTTGTAATGTAAATGTCAGTCATGTTTTAATAAAATAGTAAAAGTCTTTTTGAAGCACATTTTTTAAACTGGATCAAATTTAATGTCAGCAGCGCCCCCTCTGGATCAGCTCGGCTGTAGGTGTGCATAACATAGATCATTCATTTACATCTAAATGTACTAATCAGTTTAAAAATGTTAACATGCCTTTGCACTTAAGCCATTCTTACGCTGTGCTGAACAATGAAGAAATGGATATTGATATGGAAATTAATTTAACCAGGTTGTTTTTGCCATGTTAGCCATGTGAGAAACTGCCACAGCAAATAAGACAAAAATCTGGCAAAAACAAGTCAGGGAATGATTTCTTTATATTTTCTGTATTCATGCAATTTTTTTCTTGTCTATTTATAGGGTTTCAATATTATATTAGTGCCAGTCAAGAAGTTTCAAGTCCTCACTTTCTCATAATGAATATATTTATGCCCAGAACTTTTGCCAATTCTGTCCATACTTTCCTTTTCATCTTGAAAATGTATCTCTCTGTCTTATTCTGATGTGTGTGCGTGCCCAGATAAGTCATAAAGCCTTTTGTTGGGAGCAGTTGGTGGATGCCATTCGTGTGGCTAATTTTGAATCAGATTAATATGAATGCCCAAAATTGCATTATATTGCCCTTTACCTCTCAAAAGGTCTAATACATCCTTCCTATTATTGAACCAAGGGATTTTGTACATTTTAAAGCTTGTTGAGGGTTATTACTCTTTAAAACATTTTTGTCAACAAATATAACATTTCATCTCCTCATGCAATTATCTTTTTTTTCTACAGACACTGAGCTGACCCTGCAAACAATTCCAAGCACCACAATCCACAAACAGAAGACGACATGAAGGCCTCTAATGTCCTCCTGCTTCCTATTATTCTCTCTATGTTTTTTGTCCACTGTTACATTGCCCAGAGTGACTCTGAGTTGACAGTAACAACAAGGTTAGGCCGAGTCCAGGGTATACGCCTACCCGTCCCAGATCGAAGTTACGTGATTGCCTTCCTTGGTATTCCATTTGGAGAACCTCCTGTGGGCAGAAGGCGTTTTAAGCCAGCTGAGCCCAAAAAGCCCTGGAATGATGTGTTTGAGGCCAAAGATTACCCCAATGCTTGCTACCAGTATGTTGATACTACATACCCTGGCTTTCCTGGCACGGAAATGTGGAACCCCAATAGGATGATGAGTGAGGATTGCCTTTATCTAAATGTCTGGGTACCTGCATCCCCTCGTCCACACAACCTCACTGTTATGGTGTGGATATATGGTGGTGGCTTCTACAGTGGCTCTTCCTCTCTGGATGTCTATGACGGCCGCTATCTTGCTCATTCAGAGAAAGTGGTGGTAGTCTCAATGAACTATAGGGTCGGTGCTTTTGGATTCCTTGCCCTTAATGGTTCTTCTGAAGCTCCTGGAAATGTGGGTCTGCTAGACCAGAGAATGGCACTCCAGTGGGTGCAGGACAACATCCAGTTCTTTGGAGGCAACCCCAAGCAGGTGACCATTTTTGGGGAGAGTGCAGGTGGAGCCTCAGTTGGCATGCACCTTCTGTCACCAGAGAGTCGCGCAAAATTTACCCGTGCCATCTTGCAAAGCGGCGTGCCAAACTGCCCTTGGGCTACAGTTAGTTTTGATGAGGCTCGTAGAAGGGCCAACAAACTGGCCAAACTAGTGGGCTGCCCTGATGGAAATGACACAGAGCTGATTGACTGCCTGAGGAACAAGCATCCACAGGAGCTCATTGACCATGAGTGGCAGGCACTTCCATACAGCAGCCTATTCCGCTTTTCCTTCGTGCCTGTTGTGGATGGTGTGGTGCTCCCTGACACTCCTGATGCCATGCTTAGAGAAGGCAACTTCAAGGACACTCAAATCCTTCTGGGTGTCAATCAGGATGAAGGGTCATATTTCTTGATTTATGGTGCACCTGGATTCAGCAAAGACAATGAAAGCCTGATCTCAAGGGAGGACTTTCTGGAGGCTGTGAAGATGAGTGTTCCTCATGCCAATGACATTGGGTTGGAGGCAGTTATCCTTCAATACACAGACTGGATGGATGAGGACAACTCTGTGAAGAACCGTGATGCTATGGATGACATTGTGGGAGACCACAATGTGATTTGCCCCCTGCAGCACTTTGCAAGAACTTATGCCCAGGCAGAAACAGCAGGCCAAGGGATTTTAGGCCTGGGCAACTCTGGGTCTTCAAGCAACAGTGGCAGTTCTCAAGGTAAACTGATGAGGGAGAACAGCAGTAATGTAAATATTTGTAGTTTGAGTTCCTGCCTTTTCGAGTTATTTATCCACCCAGCTTACTAATTTTAATTTTAAAAAATCTATATATAACTAGTGATTTTTTGTATTGTTTACAGCTTCTGTGTATCTCTACCTTTTTGACCATCGAGCTTCAAATCTGGCCTGGCCTGAGTGGATGGGTGTGATCCATGGCTATGAGATTGAGTTTGTTTTTGGCCTGCCTCTGGATAAAAGGCTCAACTATACTGTAGAGGAGGAAAAACTCAGCCGACGTATGATGAAATATTGGGCTAACTTTGCTCGGACTGGGTAAGAGAGACTGGGATACTAGACTAGTGTGTGATGTGTGAAGTATTTATCAGACAATAAAATGCAGGTGTGTGGATAGGGGGAATTAGATGTATTTTTGGCTTCTTCTGATATAAAAATTAGCCAAGAGGAATTTACCTAATATATTTTTCTTTTTCGTAACCAGCAATCCCAATAATAACGTTGATGGGTCAGTAGACAGCCGGCGGCGGTGGCCTCTCTTCACAGCCAACGAGCAGAAACACGTGGGCCTGAACACAGATCCACTAAAGGTGCACAAAGGCCTGAGATCGCAGGTCTGTGCACTATGGAACCGATTTCTGCCCAGACTACTCAACATCACCGGTAACTCAAATTCAGGAACATACCATTTAAAATTTGTAGTGCTCATTTAATTGTCATCAGGCTTCAGGCATTATGGAACTGGGGTGCAGCAAATCTTCCCATCTTCCCTCATGTCGTGCTATACATTCTCATATTTAATATCCATCAGAGAGCACTGGAGAACCCACAGAGTTCAGCCGTCCTGCACAAACACTTTAGAAATGTTGCAGAAAAGCTATTATAAATATCCAGTTCAAGCTCCTTTTATACTCTATTCCTAAACTTGTCTAGTAGAATAAAACATCCCTGTACTAAATGTATTACCTTTGTATACCATCACTAACTTGGGTACCATCACTAACTTAAATAAGCCAAGATATGACTAAGCTAGTAATTATATTTTTTGACTCAGACCAAGCAAATACTTTGGGTGAAAGGTAGTAAAATGTCTAGCAAGCTACTAAGGTTAGATTACTATCAAAAGTAAAACTGCAGCTGGATATAATTTACTGGCCTTTCTTGGTATACATTTTAAACCATATCTAACCTGCTATGGCTTGATATTGATAGTGATGCGGAATTTAAATTAACCCTGTAATACTGAGAAGCAGTTCAGAGAAAATGAGCAATGCTTAAAAAAATCACAGACCATTGGGATATCTCCAATTTTGTATTTTTTTTTTCAAAGCAGATGCAAATTTTAATATCAGATTGATTGAAAGTTCTCCCCCTAGAGTGGAAATGTATTAGACACAGATTACTTTTAAATTGACATTTACATATACCTTTATAGCATTTAGCTGATGCTCTTATCAAAAGTCACACACACTAGTGCTCAAATAGTCCATATCTGTTCTTCAAACATGAAAAGCTGTACTTAAATCAACATTTTAAATCAATATTAGGCAAGGGAGCTGTGAAAAATGGCTACTCTCCCCAGCCCCTTTTTTGTTTAATACATATTTCTTTACTTAGGTATGTAATATTTTATTTTGAACTGCACAATTAATTAAACTTAAATAAAAAGTACAGTTGTTGAATAGAAGACGGTTTTCATGTGTCAACATACTAATGGGCAAAGTAATGCGCTGCTTGGTGTTTCTGGAGCACATACTGTACTAATCGTACAATAAATAAGCCAGTTCACTCCTCGAGGAAATGCCTTGTCATTGGATGTGTATCTTGAAACTAAACAAACTCCCAGGGCCAACTGGCGTTATTACACTGGAGGTGAACCAGAACACAAAGCAGCTGAACTCATGCTCTGTTTTCTAAAGGGCTGAAGTAGTCTGGCTGTAATGACTTGAACTCGTAAACTGTAAATCCCCCCACACCTCAATTGCTCTGATGAAAGGGCGGAGCTTGAGCATGCTGTTGTGTACTGCAGAGTAATTTGTTTAATGGTTGGCTTGGCTTGTTGTTTAAGCTCTCTGCACAGATCTTCTATTTCACTGCTGTTCTGCACTCCCACTGTTTTGTCTTTTTTATTAACTGGCTAGTTTTTTCATCTCTGATTAGAAAGAAAATATTTGGCCATAATATTTGCCTTCTTTAGCGCACCTGTTTTATTTGAAACTACTGTTGTCTTACCAGTATATTTTTTGACAGTTTAACATTTAATTTCAGGAATGAGACATATTCTGTTCCTCACATAACTAAAATAAAAAGTTTCTCCAATACTCTTTGTTTCTCCTCAGATAACATTGACGACGCTGAGCGACAGTGGAAGGCAGAGTTCCACCGCTGGAGCTCCTACATGATGCACTGGAAAAGCCAGTTCGACCACTACAGCAAACAGGAGCGCTGTACAGACCTGTAAACAGATCTGCTGTAAGAAAAAGAGAGAGAATGCAAGATCAGAAAAAACAGACAAGAGCAATGACCATATTACTCTATAATCTCTTGACCCCATTGAGAGAAGGTCAAAGGGCCTCAGTAGATTATTTGCATTATTGATTGGTGCCTAAGACTGGATTTGTTAATATTACACATATTTGCAATGTGTGTTTAGCATTGCATCATATTGTAATTCCTCTAAACATATATTTGTTGGAAAAAACAGATGTGGTAGGAGATTACAGAATGTTATGGTCATCTGAAAGGAAGTAGGAGAGAATATGAATGAATGAAGGTGCGATATTACCTCTGATAACTGCGTGAGTGTGTGTGTGTGTGTGCGTGTGCGCGCGCGTGTGTCAGTACAACTGATGCTTGGAAACCCTCATTCACTCTGGTCCTCAGGATCCCACATTTCCCTTTTTTACTTAAGGATTTCCTTTGACCTGTTATAGTCTGCTTAATTTACAATGGTTGCTTGACCATTTGTGTATTGATCTGTGTGCTTCTCTTCTGTCCATCGTCTCCTAATCTTGCCATATGCTTTGGTGGCCTGTTGTTATGTGCAGTTGTGGGTCCAACTACAATTCTTTGATATCACCTATAGGAATCATGAGCCATTTCAGTCTGCAGTCTGTGTGTTGGCTATATACTGCATCACTGAGTGTTTGTTGTGCAGGGACGCGAATGTGTGTGTGTGCGTGCGTGTATGTGTGTTTAACAAGTGATTTGAGTGGATTTTCCTGCTATGTAAACACATTTTCATTTTGATTGCTGTACACATTGCATGATTATTGGTGCTCACAGCATGATCCTCCACTATCTATGCGTGTTTGTGAGTGTGTGCTAGGTCACAAAAGTGATTGATAGCGAGCGCGTGTTTGCTGAAGCATACGTATATCCTGTTTGGTACCTAAATGGGTCAGTATTCACCTCCATTTATTGTCTATACGTAGCACTCCACTCGTGAATGTCACCTCTACTTCCATTAGGTAATTTTGCCAGGGCATTGCGTGCGTGTGTGCACGTCCTAAAGAGAAAAGCTGTGTGAGTACTGGGTGATGTCTGCGTGCCAAAGAGTCAATATAATTTTTTTCTCTCTTCTTCTCTGGCTGCCCCCCCCCCTCCCCCTCCCCCTCAAGTCAGTGGGAAAGAATTTTCATTACGGTAATGGAAGGAGCGTAATTTAGTTAGTGCTCGTTTGAAATGACAGCCTGCTGTGTCAGCCATCTTAACTCCAGCCCCACCATCAGTCACTCGATGCAGAGGGTGGATGAAAAAGCAAGACGACCTCATAAGAAGCACTAATACACTCTTAAAAATGAAGGTGCCCAAAAGCATTATTTGGAGCGATGCCACAAAAGAGTTACTTTTGGTTTCCTACCGAACCTTTGCATGGATGGTTTCTTTGGAGAACCATTTTAGTAAATATGAGTAGTGATCTGCTTAAAGAGCTTCTGCATAGTGTAAACCCTTGAATGGGGAGTAGAACTTCCATTGTATGCTTCTTTTAACCTTTACGGAATTTTTCACACTCACAAACCATTTTTTCATACACAGTCCTTTAGGGAATAATATAAACACTCCTAAAGAAACAGTTGCTAGAAACGCCAAAGAGGAAAATTTGGGTCCCTCAACAACCAGTCAGTGGAGGTCTAAAGAACTGTGCATTTAAAGATTTTCAGGAACCAAAAGTAGTTTTTTCATAGCATTGTTCCAAAGCCTCCTTTATTTGTAAGAGTTCACTGAAGTTTGTTCTATATTAATTAATTTATTTATCTATTTGAGCATGTCTTTTGTTTTAAGTATGTTTGTTGCATGCTTTCATGAGATCTAAAGCTTTAAGTACCTTGTTTTAGGTTGCTCAGATCAGGTTCAATTTTGTAATAATTGTGTACTGTATTTATGAAATTGTGGGGCTGCTTTTGGGTCTGACATTGTATTGAGCTTATTCGAATGTACCACTTTTTCTGTGTGCATTTTTTCAATCAATTTTATTTTCCATCTGCATCTACACCTTTCTGCATTGCTGCAAATTATGCAGGGAGTTTGTTTCTGTTTATTTCTTTGTCACACAAGTGATTTACCCACACGTTAGTCCTGTATCGTTTATTTATACACTTTAGTTAACACTGTGGAAGGGACGCGTGGAAGATCCGTGCTGTGATTGGACAGCAGGTCCTCCAGGAGAATTATGGTTGGCTGTTGTCACATCGACACGTAACTGCCAGATGTGCTTGGGGTAGTGTACATTAGCTTTAAATTATGTTATTACAGATAAAGAAAGTAAATTATAAAAGTAATGTCAAACTATTTAGATATAAATATTTGAGTAGAAGAGATACGTGAAATAACTGCATGTGTCTACAGTGTGGCTGTGTGTGTGTGATTCTCTGTGGGTTTGAGTGACAGCTGCTCCTGCACCTCTTGTTCAATGAGAGGTCGCTCTTATCTCCTCTCCCTCCAATAAAAACTCCTGTGCATGCCCTTAAACCCCCCCCCCCCTAAATCTGTATTCTGTATTCCAGAATTTGACTGTTATCTAATTGTAACAATATGCCAGTGCTGATGTATACTATAATTACAAATTTATATTCAGTAAAACAGCATTATAGCCCTGAGATTAATGTTAGCAATAAGCGAATATACTTGCAGAGATATATGTATGATAAATGAATGCATCAATGTTAATATAATGATAATAGCTTGATGGTGGTGGTCAATATTATGTTACAGATGGACAAATGGTTTGGAATTGTCATTATAAATAATATAATATTTGTGACAAAGCAATAGAGGGTGTGGTAATTATTTTACTGGTAATACTTTTTGTTTCAGTGACCAGTACTTTGGATTTATGCAAACTATTCTGTCAGAACCTCAATACATTGGGGACATCTTGCCTAGCAACATGTGGTCATAAAGGAGGAAACTCTGTCCACAGATCAATGTTAACAATTCTATACCACGAAATAAAAGGCAGGTATTTTAACAGGTTTCCCATTTATTTTTGCCATAGTTGTTATTTTATTTTTATTTTATTGGTCCTGATATTGCCCACTGTGCAACTCTTCTGCATGTTATGTTTCTGCCCTCTCAGGGCTCTTTACCTGAAATCCTCCAAACAAAACCTCATTAAACAGACTGACTAAAATGGATTCCTGTGCCTTTGGGTATTCTTTGCTTCCGCACATTAAAAAATACAGCTGTCAAAAAGGGCCCTTTGGATGAACAATTTTGACAAGCTTTTCAGTGGTTGGTATTTTTTGTATGTATGTATAAGTCTGAACAATCATTTAAAGCCAAGACATACTTCTGAACCTTTGTTTTTAAGAGTACAGATTTGGAGATCCGAGCGAAAAAACAACAAAATTGAATCTGAAATTAGATCAAATTGGATATGTTTCCATGGATAAAATTGGATATGTAAAAAATTAGGCAGTATAAACTTTTTTTTTTCTGAGATGGACTATTATCTGCTTTTGGAATTCACAAAGCCTGCAGGGACAGGCAGATCTACATGAAATTTGACAGGGCTACATTGTGATGTCTGGCTGCAGTGAAGGCACAATAGCATGAACATTTGCTTTACAAGTTTAATCCACAAAAAAAGCTTAATTACCTATCACGTGTGAGTTTACTGTCATGATAACTGTAAACTGTCATAATACATTTGTACATGAAAATGTAAAAAAATCTGCTTAGCCCTTATAGTTAAAGAGTCTGTTTCTGTTACTGTGCCTTTAAGATGGAAATACGTATATGACCTCTGCTTAAATTGGCCAATCAAGCAGGACTCGCTTCTTATGACCTTCTCGTGAACTGATGGGGTTACACTGCTGTAGACAGAAAAGGCAGATGCTTGTAAACTATTTTTATAAGAGGACCATATGATTTAGGGAGTAAATGGCATATTTTAATGGTGTTTACACACTACATCCATTTATTTTATTTAAAAGAGATAGAACAGGCCCTTGAAAACAAAAGCCTGGCTCCATTGGGGCCTACTAAGCTAAACAATCTAGATGAATATGGTTCTTAACCGTATGTGAGCCAGCTGGTGTTTCTCCATCCTAGTATGCAGATTTTGCATCCAGCTAAGAGTGACAGGGGAATGATGAGTTGTGTTTAAAACATTATCCCTTCTCAGAAATTCATTACGGTTTCACTCCCTGCCTAGAAAATTCAGTCATCTAGAGACAGAGGCTAATAATAGGATGTCTCAAGGAAATGATTCAAGGCAATCTGTCATTAAGATTGAAGACAACTTATAGGCTGCCAGTTGCACTTTGCTAAATAGGCCTTCAATGGATATTACCTGTCATTAACTATCAGACTGATGACTGCATGAAAACAACTTCTGCCTTTATGCTTAAGGTATTTTAGTACTTAATAAAATTTTTGTTTAATTACTATAGTAAGTTCCATTACACTTCAACACTCTACTTCCATTAATCTTGTAATTACTAGACAATCACACAGTTAATAGTGACTGCCTAAATTAGAATTCTATTAGTGCTCTTTGAATGTACTCTAAGAAAGCATATTTTTATTTAATTTCCAAGTAAACTAGCCAAAATATAAGCAAAAAACAACCTGAAAACTACTGTCAATAATTTTGCTGTAATTGTACAGTACGAAAACACAAACAAACCCTCCAGGATATGGTGCTAGAGCTCTAAGCAAACAGCTCTCACGCAAGTTCAAAATGTCCAAAAAAGAAAGTCCAGACACAAGATGTCCCCAGCCGTATAAAACACAACTTCTAATTAGTATTTTATTAGACATTAAGACACAAGTACCAGTGTTATTATACAAAATACATAAATATGATGTCTATTAAATAATTGTAAATACTTACAGCATGTATGCATGCATATATACACACACACATATATATATATATATATATATATATATATATATATATATATCGGGGAGGAGCAAGATA
>JBBKCR010000012.1:10659274-10670371 GCA_037577295.1 Ladigesia roloffi | reverse complement strand
TAAGTGTTCTATAGGGGAAGAATGTAGTGTAAGTGTTCTATAGTGTAAGAGTGTAGTGTAAGTGTTCTGTAGTGCAAGTGTGTAGTTTAAGTGTTCTGTAGTGTAAGAGTGTAGTGTAAGTGTTCTATAGTGTAAGAGTGTAGTTTAAGTGTTCTGTAGTGTAAGAGTGTAGTGTAAGAGTTAGTGATGCTCCGATCGATCGGCGGACGAACGGTATCGGCCAATAATCAGACATTCTGACTCGATCGGGACTCACAATTGATGACGTCAATGCGTGAGGACTACTAGGGACGGGTACTGAACCAGGTAGCCTACTTTATCGCCTAATTATAAAAGACAGCAGTATGAATAAACTCACACACACACACACACACACACACACACACACAACACAAGAGTCTCTCGTGCACGCACACACACACTCAACACACGCATGCAGACACACACCATGAGTGAACTCTCTCGCGCACGCAGACCCACACCACGAGAAAACTCTCGCGCACGCAGACCCACACCACGAGAAAACTCTCTGTATTCTAAGAGTGTGCTGTAGTATAGTTTGTTGTCCTCCAGAGGTCTCCTGGTACCCGTGAAAATTAAATGGCTCACTTTGATATTTTATGTGTGAATATTATTGTACATACAATAAGGCCCACTAAACCTGTACAGACTAAAGATGGATTCATAAAATTCAATGTAGCAGAATAAAAAGGTTGTGTTCATAGCTCAAGCATATGACACCATTGAGATTATGTGTAAAAAGCACCAATTACTGTTGAAACACCATGATTGCTTTTCAATTCTACCAAAAATTTAGTGAGATGTTTGATAGCTAATTAATAGTATTACCATGGCCAAATAGTGGTGTTTCACATTGGCGTTTTTTTTTCTATTCTGTGACTTTCTCCTCATTATACCCTTAAACAATTAACTGCAGTGCACAGCATTAGCTGGGAGCTTCCAATTGCTTAAAAAGTCCTTCAAATTAAATACACAGGTTTCCCTCTGGAAAAGCACTTTATGCCTGGTTAAAAATAACTTTGTATAATCTGGTTTTGATATCACTTCAAGAAAACAAAAAACAAAGTAATTTGATCTAAACAAGTTAGATCAGATTAGGTATCAATTTCAGTATAAATGGGCCTTAGAAATAATGCCTTACCTTTTAACTGCTCTATGGAATGAATGGGCACAAATTCCCAAAGAAACACTATGAAAATTTGTGAAAAGTCTGCCAAAATTGTGGAAGCTGTTATAGCTGCAAAGGAGGGACCAAGTCCGTAATAAAGTAAATTTGTTTGAATACAATGTCATTAAACTCCCTGTTGGTCCCAATACTGCTGTCGACGTAGGGTACATCATCAGGGACATCTGCAGAACTGTTAATTAGACTGTTTGGAAGACCTGATCCGTCTAGACCTATCACAGGAGGCAGCAGAATTTGGACCAATGAATGTGAGGGGACGGGTGTGAAACCTAATATGGCGCACTAAAGCTTTTCTTCACATCAACAGTTTTTCCTTAAATGTGAGGGAATAACAATTGGGAATTTGTCTTAAGTTATTCTTGTAGCTCTAAAGGTACCTCAGACAGGATTTATTTTCCTCGTGTTTACGGAGTAAATTCAGCTAAAACCTTTCGGAGCAATGACCTCGGCATCAACAAAGGTACAGGTAGCTGCTGCTAGCTAGCCAATCTCAGAACTTCAGTAACTGTAAATAAAATAAGCTAAAACATTGCTTTATATTAGAGATTTTGTATTAATCTTGTCTTTCAAGGTGATAAGTATTTCACAAGCAGCTGTTAACAACTGTTATCCGTGCTGTTCCTTGGCTTAAGTGCTAACTAGCAAGCTAATGTTTATCCTGAATTTCTGTTCTCTGTTTACTCCACCAGTAAACGGCCTGCACGGTCTCGGGTCAAATATTCAGGAATTTAAGTTACACTTTTGTGCACAGGTTGGTGAAATCTTCTCTGCAGCAGGAGCTGCTTTTACTAAACTAGGGGAGCTCACCATGCAGTTACATCCAGTGGCTGACTCTAGTCCAGCAGGGTGAGTCTGTACTCTAGGTGGAGGTATAACTGCTTCCACTGGGGTCGGTATTTTCTTTATATACAATCGATGCATTATGTATGTATGTATGTATATATGTGTGTTTGTGTGTGTGTGTGTATAAATAATAAATGAGTGTGGGTGTATACTTGAAGTATGCAGTCTTCTGCACTTCCTATGTATTACCGATCTGACGTTATATCAAACTCCTTTTTAGTGTATTTCTGCCACTGGAAAATTGGAGGCACTGCTATTTATTGCTAGAGTATTATAATAGACATAGCTATTAAAACCAATATAACTAAAAATCATTATTGTGCTACACCAAGACTATTTGACAGTGCCTATCACCAATATTTTCTCCATATTTGAATTTGTAAAAAAATGTATTTGGTACTTTTAAAACATTTTGTTTTCTCTTGAATTTCTCAAAGATCTATGGGAGTTGTCAATTCTGTCTCAGATGTTTGAGGACTCTGAATGAAATTAGAGTGATAACGTCTGTGCTGTCTTTCCAGTGAACCTTTTTAAAGCTATTTTGTGTAGAACACAAATCTGGCTGATATTTTAGCTAGTCAGCTTTAGTCACACAATGGGACCTGTGCCTTAGTTGCTGTGTCTCCTTGCAGAGCTAAATGGACGGACACAGAGATTGAGATGCTCCGGTCGGCTGTTAGGCGCTTTGGTGACGACTTGAACACACTGAGCTCAGTCATCAAGAAGCGCACAGTGTAAGGACTCTGGCCTTACTACTCTGGATTACTTCTTGTAGTGGGCCTGAGCATACCTGGCTCAGTTATAAAATTTTAACTCCTATCACAGTTGTAGTGATGACTTGACAGGGGTTCATTCCTGGTATTCACAAGGTAGCACATCCATGTCAGGTAGACATTTTAGATTGAAATTTGTTCGTGTTGTTGATGTTGGATACTTTGTGGAAATTCAAGAGAAACAAAAATACTAACTAACAATTGTTTTGTGTCAAGATGGAGTATACCTTTTAAGGGAACCATGGTTTGCTTCTCATGCTTCTAACTGAATATTTTATCATTTATAATTAGTGCACAGATCAAGACCACAGTCAAGAGGAAGCTTTATGAAGATAGTGGAGTTCCTTTGTCTTCTGACTCACCAAAGAAAAGTACCAAAAAGTTACATGTTGCTGCTGCTCCCCCTCCATCACCTGCAATTATAACTGTACCAGCATCTCACGTTGTCGTGACAGCAGGATTACAGGGAGCATCTGCAGGCCCAACAAGCATAAAAAAACCAAAGACAGCTGGTGAGCTTCAACACAAAACACAAAAAAACACAAAAATTCTAAAGTGACAATCATTTATAAATTCATACAAATGATTTGTGGAAAAATTAGACCCTTCTCAAATATTTAAAATGCAATGGTGACACACAGTAAGGTAATGCATTTGGTTACTCTTCACAGATGTCACTCTCAGTGCTCTAAACGACTCAGATGTAAACAGCGATCTCGTAGACATAGAAGGACTTGGTGACAGCTCTGCAACAAAAAAGCTCAATTTCGATCAAGGTATGAAAACGTATATTTGTATTCACCAAAAAGAGTGGTAATCCATCGTCAGCTCCAGGTATTTACCCTTGGAAAATGTATCTGTTGTTAAATGACTTAATTTCAAACTTATGAGGTACACTGTCTAAGTAAACAAAACCCCTTGTTTAAAATTTTAGGAAAACTGTTGACATATGAAACAGATTGTCTGGTGATTAGGCAGTTAACTCTATACTTGTATTGTTTTCTTTTTGTGTGTTAAACATTCAGAATAAAAAAAAACAAGAATCTTTTGGCTATAATTTGAACTTTAAAATGGAGTCATTTTAAGAAAGCTCCTTATTTACAAAACTAATTAGGTCAGGACATTGTGATGTATACACAAATAATGCTGTACACTATTTATAGGCCACTGTGTACCCTGTGGCAGAAACTTAAATGGCCAAAAGTGTATAGTGCATTACTTGGGGTGCAGAGTGTGGGACCATTTCAGATTCCCCCTTGGAACATTAGCTAGCATGGACCCAAATATTTTTGTCAGTGAAAAGACCATGATGTTCAAAAGACCCATACAGCTTCCTTCATGTCATGTCTCAATTTGTTTTTTGGCCACAGTGACTTCTAAGCCACAGTCTTATCTGCTTCTGCATTCATATTTCGTCCTGTGATAGAACAGTCCCACTGTTCCTGCATCAAAATGCAGTTAACGTGCGTTACTTAGCAGATGTGCACGAACATGACACCAGCTCTGACAGAGACAGCAGGAATTGATGAAACCAGTTATGTTGGCTAGCCAGGCTGCAAACACAGTGTTTTTGTAAGATTATAATTGATATAGAACTTTTGTTTTTAACATTTCCAAGCACTTTTGGGAGCTCCCTAGTTGTCACAGGGGCTGTAAGCAAGTGCTTTGTTTTGCTAATGCATCGGCGATGCAGTGGGTTATAAATATAAGGTGATACTAAGGCCAAATTCATCTTTCAGCATGGTAAGAAAGATGAGAATACACCAATAAAATGAGACAATTTTGTCCCCCTTTAAACCAATTATTTTCAGTAACTATATACAAGAAAACGGGGGAAGTTATTGTGAAATTGTAACTGGCTAGAACTGTGGTGAACATTCCTGAAACGTTTTTTTCTCCCATGTAAAGATTTAGAGGTAGAAATCTAAATATTGCAGTTGAAAACATGCAGAAGACGGTTGTATTTTAGTAAGAAAGCCTCAAGACAATTTTTGACATGCTGTCAATAAAAAAATTAAAAAAAAATAGTATGACAGGCTAGCAGAAAACTTGTCACTTGATTACAAACATAAACCCTTGGCATTCACTTCACATACACTAAAAATACTCAAATCCCGGCTTTCTACCCTTGTGTCCGCTAGTCACTGTAACTACTCAATGTAAGTCACTCTGGATAAGTGCATCAGACAAATGCCCCCTTTACTCTAATTGGAAGCAAACACTGAAGGTAATAACTAAGAAAACAACCTCCTGTCCACTATTAAGTGTGGTAGAATATCTGTGATGTTTATAGGCTGTTCTGTAGAAACCTTGGAGAGGGGACATGTGCACCATGACATTTCAAGAGGCATGAAATAAAAATCTGGCTGACTTCCAGCTGGACATTGATACAAAATCTGCATCTGAGTCTCCAAAAATCGAATGACCACATAATTTAGATATGTGACACGGCCATTTCTGTGGCCTGAAAACCTGCAGTGTGAGCTCATGCTGAGATTTATAAGAAAGGATCTGGTGCCTGGATTATCTGAAGGCATCCTGTATTTATTTTTCTTCTTCCACATTCTCCAAGCTCTGCAAGCATCATGGGAGAGCATGTTGCCATTATGTCAGCAATGAGAGGTCGTACAGAAAGTGCTACATCAGGGTTGCCAAAACATGTTTTGTTAGGCTTATAAATAAAGGATCTTGTTTACTTGGACAAAATATTACATGTAACATTTTTTCCCATCTGTCTGTATAGAAGGATGGTTAATTAATTAACCATAGACATTTTCATGGCCTTTTTACCAAGGGTGTAATCTACTCTATCTACAATTTGAATGTAATAGGATTTCAACTTCCAAAACATTTGTGTTTAGTATTCATTTGTTCAGAAGTCTTGACATTTCTTAACAAGTGCTTTCAATATGCACACATTTAGGCCTTACAAATCCTTATTTACAATTTGTAATTAATCTAAATCAAATGCATTTCAAGTGACTGTTAATGTTTGTCCAGACTATTAGTTCACAGGTAGTGCTAATATATTTTACTGCATATTTTGTCTTACAGAAAGTCTCAATCTTGACTCCAGTCTCATCATGAACTCCAGTGACCTCCCTCTCCTGTCCCGCTGAACCTGCCTCTCAGCATATGACCATTAGTGGGGAAAATAAGCAGTTTGCATCACTTTAGCCTGGACTGAATATTCAGAAAATAAACCTTAGCCCAGGAAATGGCTTTTTCAGCCTTCCACGCTTCCAGAGTTTGGATTTAGTTTAATTTGTAAGTTATATATCATACCCAATTCATATTACTTTCTTCTGTTTGGTCTCATCTTCCTGGTTTCACTTTGGAATATAAATGACCAGGATAGTAAATGCCACTGTACAGGTTGCTTTTTCCCCAGTGTGGCCAACAATGTGAAAAACCACTTAATCTGCCACTTAATGTGCATTATGTAATTAGTTTTTTAACCCCCCATTTAATGCACTTTGTAACATTAAGAATTGATTTCTTGGAACACTGTTCATGCTTTATTTTGTAAATTCCTTTGTAAGATAGCCCCCATGTTTTAGCCCAAATGCACAATCAATTTTATCTTCATATCATTCATGGCATATAAGATGGAATACACTTGTTTTCTGATATTTGTGATAAAATGCTCAGTTTACAGAATGTTGATGCATGTTTAGGAGGAGACTCTTACAAGCTGCACAAACTGGCAACATTTGCCATGTTAAAAGTTTGTCATTTCTTGGTATAAGCTACACTTGTAATTCCCAAGTCCAGTTGTGGAGGTCTACCTGTTATGCATGGGTGTGCTATTCCAGACCTAATAGGCCACAAGATTTCATTATTGTACTGTACCTCATTCGTCTCATCTGCTAATAAAAATCCCTGACTTGGAGTGTTAGGAGTGTAAGGACGAAACATGATTTGTAGAGCTGTGGCCCTCAAGGTCCTGAGTGTGACTCCACTGCTATAAGGCAATTTACCTAACTCCAGGTTATATTATTTAATTATGAGGATTTTTATCTGAATTAAGTGTATAGTGCAGGTAAGCCTCCGGGACTGGAATTTGGAAACATTTTACATTTGAACTCTTGGGGCAGCCAAGAAAGAATTTGTAATTAATATTAAATTACACATGACGAACTGAACACCTCTCACTCCATTCTTGAACACTGTCAAATATTAGATGTTCATCACATATTCATGAAACTATTCAGGTATGTTTATCAACTGGTGTATTTTTACCTTTTGTTATTTTTATTCAGCAAAGCAGTAGTGAACCTTAATAAAACATTTAAGTTGGAAAAAATGGTTAAAAGTCTTAAAAACTATTTTTGTGTTTGTATCACAGTATGTTCCTAATTTTATTTGACTTGGTGAAAATCTTCACAAATAGTATTCCCTTTATACCTAAGAAAACATTTTTTTAAGTGGTGAATTTTATAAGAGCAAATTTCCATCTCTAAAATTTTGGAGAGTCAAATTATTTTCCACTGAAACAGTTTAGGAATACAGGCCCAGATCCAGTTTTGCAACATTTGGCAAATAAGGAGTAGTGAAAACTGCAGCTACAGGCAGATAATTAGTATCACATATACATGAACGCATAATACATAATTTATTCCGGTACAGTGGGCTCCAGTTACTTTAGTGAGTGCCACTAATAACCTAATAAAATTAGACCTGCAACCACAGTCTATGTTGAGTGTAACTGAATAAACATCAACAAGTGACAAAACTTCCATTACTGTAACATTTTGTGAATATGATCTTATCTGAACTGTGGAAGGGCTGAACTCAGTCTGAGAAATAGGACTTCCTGTAAATTACACCCCTTGCAATATCTAGGCCTTCAAGTGTAGACATGAGTGTTATTTTTTTGCAACACTTAAAATTGGAAAGGTCCCTGCAAATATAAAACATTATTGCAATTAAGATTTTTGCCCATTTCAATTTAATGTGAATTTCAGCAACAACAAAAAAAACTATTTTAAAACAACTGTACTTTATCTTTAAGACACTATCAGCAATTATTTTACAATCAGATGTCACATGATGATGATAAATATAAATCTGCACTTCAGTAAACTTGAATTTTACTTATATTATTTGGGTTTAAATAAAGAGCTTTATTTTTTAAATGATTTTAATCTGCAAAATTAGAGCTTGGCTCAGCACATTTGCACAATAATGAGGCGAAGCAAGTGCAAAATACATTTCACAGACATTAATTGGTCATGTTGATCTGCATTCAGGAGAGATGAAGAATGTGTCTGTCTGACGGGAGCAGCACAAACCATACTGGCAACCCAGGGAGAGGGCAGCTGCCAATATTGATGTGCTGCTAGTGTCAGGCACACTGAGACAAAGCTGCAGTAATGAGTGTGTTGTCTGGAGGAGGAACAGAAAGAAAATTATTAAAGACACTTTCATTATACAGCTCCACTAGATATACAAGTTAGATGGTACACACTAGGGCTGTGTGATTTGACCTTAAATCTAAATCTCGATTAACATTGTAACTTAATTACTATTAATGAATGATTTTTTTATTTATTTATTTATTTTTGCCTTCCAAGATGATTTTTGCCTTCATTTTGTACAGTAAACATGCTCACATATTACAAGTGAGATTTTTGTATGAAGGGTGCATTACTTAATTTTTAAATAATTGAAGGAAACACATTATCTACTAAATGATTATTTATTGAACATCAAAGTTGAACAACTGTTTGTTTTCGGTAATGTGTGCTTTAATTTCAGTCACTTTGTTCTTATAAAAATTATAATAAATAACTTGCACTTTTGGAAACAAAATAAATTATTTTCAATGTTTCTTATTAAAAATAGTGACTCCACACCCAGTAATGTTTTTAAAGGGAAATTGAAATAATTAACCTGGAAAATTGATCGATTATAGGTCCTGAATGTCGATTTCGATTACTTTTCAATGAATTGCCCAGCCCTAGTACACACTGAAATAAAGTTGGTTATATTACCCTGTACTAGCAAACCCCTGCTAAAAAGAAAACAATTTCTTTCTAACAGAGATAAAAGCTTATTTCAGTTACACCAATTCGTCATTCTTCCAATGCTCAGACATTTCTCAAAAAAAAGTTGCACTGGACGATAAATCAACACATTTCAATAACATTTTAACAACTAACCGATGCAACTGCTGGGACAAACTCTTAGTACAGCTATCCATCTGAAATACACAACTATCATATAATGAATCTTATTTTTCTTTTAAAAATACAACACAACCAAGTCACTATGACCTTGATTTAAACTATAGAAAGATACTCATTGCAGGCTCATACATCTTTGCAGGCTGAGAAGTCCTCAGAATACTGTTCCTTATTGTAGAATAACCAAGGCACCCAGTAACAGCACAGAATGATTTGGAAATCTCATAGGAACCTTCAAATCATGATGTGCTGCTATAGGGTACTCTGGCTGAAAATAGAATACAGAGAGAAGCTTGTAAGAATCTGGTTTTCCTCAAGATCCAAACATCCAACATGCAAAACTGGGAAGACTACCCTCTACTAAAGAGCAGCCAATAATTAACAGTTCTGCTCTTTATTTTTTCTCTCTTTACATGATGCTGTATACCAATGCAGATGTGTATCAAAGGAAAAGGACAGAAAGATCTGGGGAAAAAAATAATTACAAAAAATATATAAATCTATAAAACACTCAACAGAAACTAGCTTACTCCAATCGTGTTGGTTTACCATTATGAGAAGGTTTGTGGTCATGTGTATCTTACCAGGCCTTTTAAAATTAAGTTGAGGTCAGAATGGAAATTCAAACAAAATGGTGGATTCAGAGGGAAGAACAACGAAAGATAAATAATATAAATGTATGCCAAAAATGAGCAACATCACAATTTATATTTGGAAAGGTATTAAAAATCTCACCCTGTAATTTCCAAATGTCACAATTTTAATAATTTAGCTCTTTTCCCCTCCAAGTGTGTACCATTCAGCATCATTAATTCTATATTTAAAAAGTGACTGCTTTTGTAACTGAGACACTCTAAAATGTCATGAATCTTTGAGTTATAAGATCAGAAAAGAGGAGAAAACCCACCTTTTTCTTTAAGTGAATGGGAACATGCAAAACTAAAATTTTATGGTGGAAGAGAAAAATTGTAGAAGGAAAAGCGCAAACAAACAGCAAATATAAACACATTTGGAAAAAAAAGAACTGTATCTATTTTGAATATATTTAAAAGTATTAATATGTACAATTTGTCAAAATGTATTGTGGAAATTTTTATTTAGCAAGACAGTTACTAGAGCTTTACAAGTGTGACCAACAATGAGAACTTATAAGACAAAAGGGAAAAAGGACAAGAGAGCAGGGGGGAAAAAAGCAGCAGCATACAAGAAAACCTAGTAAGTGTGACCTTGAGAATGACATCCATCAGAGATTAACCGAGGACATTAATTTGTTCAGTGAAGTGATGAGTGACAAAACAATAACGCACAATTTAATGTACGTTAGTAACACTATTGTAAACTTAAAAATAAATCGTTTTTGGGGGTGCAGGCCCACCACAAAACTCTAAAAGACACTTATACACAACCACTGGATGATTTAAACAAGCTAATTAAGGGGGTTTAATTTTACTCTAAATTCAAGACTAAAGATTAAATGGATGAGTAAAATAGCACATGCCATGACAATTGTTGCAGTGGGTGTACATAAAAAGCTCAGTATTTGTGTGGTGCAGATTATGTGGTAAACTCAAGCCTTAATGAGATTAAAATGAAATTCTCAATAATAATTTTAAAATGTGTATATTGCAACAAAAATTGTGTTAATTAAAGGTAATAAAAAGGATAATTTACACTTAAATAAAAACAAATCTAAAGCAGTCAATGTTGCAAGGGTAAGCTAACACACACGTCATTACAAAAATGCATTGGTCAAATAGTTTTATATTTTGACTGGTGTGCCTGATAAAAGGGCAGTCTCAGTCAAATGATCATGTCAGCAGGGTTGCAAAAGGCAACTTCTGCCAGCTGGTCATCAAGAAACAGAGAAAGACAGGAGTGTATATAAAAAAAAGGGTGAGATCAGGGAGGCAATAAAGGACAAAGAGAGAGACACTGAGACACAGACCAGTGTGGGTGTGTGTGTGTGAGTGTGAGTGAGAGAGAGAATATGACAAAAAAGATAGACTACAAATGGGTGGAGAGTGAGAGCTCTCACACACGCTCTCACACACACACACACACACACACACACACACACACACACACA
>JBBKCR010000012.1:10644122-10659174 GCA_037577295.1 Ladigesia roloffi | reverse complement strand
CACACACACACACACACACACACACACACACACACACACACACACACACACACACACACACACACACACACGCCTAACTTTGCTTACCCATTCAAACCAGGGGCCATTTTGGTAAAGCTTTGAAGCAGGCACAGAAAAAGAAATACACTCACCCTTTTTTCTTCAGAATTGTAAGGAGCAAAGAAGAAGCGAAGGTACTCCCAAAACCAACCTCAATCAACACCCATCTTCCAATCTGGTCAGCTCAGCACCTGGGTAGATGAGGGGAAAAAAATCAATATAACCAACTAAATCCAATTAAGTTTAACATGTTTTAGGTTTCAGGAAAGCCAAGTTGTCTTCAAAGTAACTTTTTTACCCTCTTTTTTAAAACTGCCTTAAACACACCCAGTAGGCCTGCAAGAGGCATTTATGCAGGTTCCTTAAAAAACACAGCAAATTAAAAAAGGTAGATTACTTTAAACAAATTTGTAGCAACAGAATAAAAAAGAAAACAAATCCACACATACACTTATCAATGAACATTCCAAGTCTTAATTTGAGGTCAAAAATACACCCCGTCGTCTAAAAGCTTGGGGGGTTCCCAATTCCAGGTTGGGGGGGCTTCCAGTAGTAAAATAAGTGCCTAAACCTTTTTGTCCTCTCACCACCTACTTTAAGCCCATTTTCTCTGCCTATTCACTTCCAGACCAGCAGTCCATGCAGTGTGCAGTCCTCTGCTTAGCTGAAGCTAGTGAGGCTGCCTGAGGAACTTGGTAGGCATAAAAAGCAGGGGTTGTAGCCTTTTTCCCGGGGCATCACTTTCTACAATTGAAATGAACATTTTCGGGGAACCGGAAAAATCCCCAAAAAAATCTGTACGTAGCCCTGGGGTCCCCTTAGAAGGGTGTGAAATTTGGGGGGTCTTGCTTGAACCATTTTGGGCCAAAAAATTAATTTGTGGGACTTGGTGTATGGGGCGCGCCAGTGCTAGCAGCTCTCGCTCGCTTGATTTCTTGTACCCTTGCCAAGGCATTCACACAGCCAACGGAGTGAGCGAGAGGGAGAGGGGGAGAGAAAGAGGGAGGGAGAAGGGGGGAACAAAAGAGGGAGCAGGCTCGACTAAAGAAAGACAAGGAAAGAGGGAGACGAAACGAGGAAAAAAGTGTGAGTTGTTTGTGGCATTTTCTGCAGCTCACTGAACCAACCTGAGCCCCTCACACCTGAAAATAAGTACGTGAGTTCTTAGGTTCAACCAATCAAAAACATGCCCTTTCTTTGCCTCGCTTAAAAAGCAAAGAAAATAAAAATGCAAGCAAGGTGAGAAAATGAAGTAAACACCAAAAACCAGATCAAAGACCTTCACACACTATAGACGTTTGCTAAAAAATTTTTTAAAAGCTTTTATAATTCCATCTGAATACGGAGTTTGTTTTTTTATGCAAAAGGCTCTGTGGGGCTCTGGGCTGAATAAGAGTAGGTTCAGAAAGTGGAGAATATGTTGATCTGGTTCCACAGATAGTTTTACTGAGGAGGACAACTGGGCTAACACACACACACACACACACACAAGCACACAAGACAAAGGCCTCCGCGAAAGACACACAACCCAAAAGTGAATTCAAGTCACAAAACCACACGGATCAAAAGCTTTTCCCACACAGGTCAATCAGATTTAATCACTAATTATAATCCCAACATAAAGTGACAATGTAAAATCATCAGCATGGAATATGCTAAGCTTAACACCAGTTTAAATTTCATCCCTAGTAATCTTGATTACCACCCAGATTCATATACAAACATGTATTACTAAAATGGATATTTATAAACACGTACACAATTAAAAAAAAGATTCAGCCGTTTTACTTGCAAAGTAAGTTCAACTTCTTACTTTCCTTCACTTTAAGTATCACCTCACACAACTCAACCAAAAACTTGTTCACCAAGATTCAGTAACCACACACAAAAACAGGAAGACCAAGAACAGTCCAGTGAAGGAACAACATCAATCGCTTGGGACAAAAAAAACAACGAAGTTTTTAACATCACTTTGCACTAAAGATACACACTTAAAAATAAAATATGATAAAAATGAGCCAAGCAGTTTACATAAAGAATTCATCATGTGGACTAAAATAATTAAAAAAACACAGCGTAAGGTTTGAACGTTTTTAGCATATAAATGAAACCCACTTGAAATTACCATTTGTATTGCTTAAAGTTTCAGCACATGCAATATATCAGTTACAATATAAGCTGCAGCAGGTGCACAAATTTCACACTACATGCCCAAGCATCTGAAGAGCACCTGTTAATTAGTTTTAGTAGTTAGTAGTTTTTATATGATGAGACTCCTTTGAGAACTAGTTTAATTTAGTACACTCATACTTTTTCCTGCATTATTAAAATATGAAACTGCATTTAGAAAAGAAAACAAAACATGAGCAGAATGTCATATTTGATTGATTTTCCCATGAAAGAACAAAGATTTCAATGCTGTCAAAATAGAGTAATGTTATAAATAAGACAAATGTGTCAGACTTATCAAGAGTCACAATTATCATGACAAACATCATCCACCGACCAAAAAAACTAATTTGCGCCTTTCCCAGTATTATACTTGGAGAAATCCAGCTGTATAGATAAGCTATACCCCAAGGTCACACTTGTGACCCCCCCACCCTTCAGTGCCTAAAGACAACAGTCTGCTGATTTTTTTTTTTTTTAAACCATCACTGTCACAATGTTTAAATGTCACAAAATGTAAAATATCCTGCATATTGCTTCACATTTTACACCATCTGGCATAATGAACTGGTATTACAAGAGTGTATTTTCATGCCCTATATCGACTTGCTATATTATTGATTGTATAAAAGCGCACATAAAATAAATTTCAGGACATGCAACACAAATTAATTAGCCAAATAATTTGTACTCCACAAGTTGGAGAGAATGATAGTGACTGAAAAAAAAATGTAGGACTAAAATGAATTGTTTTAGAAATAACAATACAGTAGTTCTCAAATGTGGGGAAAACAGCAAACACAAGTCTATGTGCATTATAAAGCTAATGCTTTCCATTTAACATTGCTCTAAAATGTTTTTCAAAATTAAGAAATTTTCCTTTAGCCAACCAGTCTAGCGTAGACTGTTTGAGAGTACGCGGATTAGACTAAATGTTTCAACGTAAGGACGAGATCAGTAGTCCAATTTCAATATTTCGGGTTGAGGGTACAATTAATGCAAATAAGCACCATCTGAATATGCAGACACCGTGGTCCTGAGCGAAACTTTCTGAAAAAGTGAATCTCAACTTGTATCCATCTGTGAGCATCTACCTAAGGCACAATTAAATAATATCCATTCTTTTACCAAAATTATACATTAATAATTCTACAATTTTATGTCAGATCTGCTTTAAAGCTGTCAACCGATCTAAACGACATTAGGGCGATTCTATGAGCTAATTAGTATCAATAAAAACTAAAGGCATAATCCGTAGAAAATCACACAAATCTGTGAAACAGATTTGATCCTGGGATCAGGGCACAGGTAGTTGAAGGAGGGGAGAAAAGCGATAAGGAGTGGTTCATTCCGAAGTAGGAAATCAGATTATGAAGTATATATAATCTGACTAAACTAGCAAATTCAGACATTTAGACATCCGCGACTGTTTATTCGGATGCCTGCTTTTAAGATGTGACCAACTTGTACAAAACGGGCTATTTTACCTGCATAAAGAGTAAGATAAGAGATGCTAAATAAGTATGAAGACTAGATGAGCTCCAACATTGCAGACCTTCTCCAAGAGCAGCTTGCTAAATATCTCTCCTTTACTGAGTCTAGTAGCAGTATCATCAAAACCCTTGTGCTAAAGTAAGATTACAAACTAGGCGTTGCTCACGAACAGACATTTCTTCTGTTACTAGTAACCAGCTGGTTTAGTTAAGAGTAACCCCAGATAATCACAACTCTGGGAGGCTTAACTAAATGATGCAGCCCATTTTCTCCCCTGTCCATGTTTCTCACAGCACCTTTAGAGGTATAATTAACTTCTCCAGACTTCAACAAAAACCTAGTGCACAGATAAGTTAACCATTTGAGAGAAAATAATATGTTTAGAACATACGGAGAAGTACAATTAAAAAAATTATAATTATATTGATTTACCTTTGTAAAATAAATCCTCACTTCCCGGTCAGTATAGTCGCTGTAGAGTGTAAAATAATGAACGAAAAAAATGTAAAGTTAAAAAAAGGAGAATTAATAAGAAACAAGGCTTCCATTCAGTCTGGCTGTAGAGTTTGAAAATGGCGCCAACGGCTCTGGGCAGCAGCTCTAACGCGGTCGACGACACGGGCACAGGAAAAAAAATAAATATAAATTTTCTTCAGCAAATTATAATTTTTAAGCAACCCAAAATTCCGCGTATTATCTAATCGTAACGATCTGGGGCATTCGTGGCGTTTCCATGTGCCTCTATAATTTTTAAATATTTTTTAAGTAAAATAATTTTAACGGCCAGAGATTATTTTGGCCGCGGTGCAGGTCGGGAGTCTCCTCGCCTGGTTTTGTTTTGAATTTCCAAACTGAAATTCCCGGATGGTCCACGTGGCGCCCCCTGCTGCTCTTAGGTCTACTTTCAGACCTGATCTGCCTGCACGGTTCTGTGGTTCTATGTCTCTGCATTTCTTCAATAAATCTTACTCATTTTCTTGAATGACAGATTTGCATGAATTTGCCTTTATTTTAGAAAGAACATGGCGTGACAGACATGGAATAATTTGTTTCTTTTCTGCATCACATATGTCTTAATGGTATGGGACTTTCCTGAGTATTTTTACTCCTCTGTGTATGAAGATGCTTTTACTTCGGCTTAAGAAGTTAAAAATACAATCTATTAAAATCTTACACCATGTTGGTTACAGGAGAACTCTGCTCTCAGTCTTGAACTACTCGCTTGCCTCTTGTTCTATGTCTGCAGTTCTTCAGCAAACCTAACTAACTTTCTTCAAAATCAGAGGATCCAGAGTTGCATTCATTTGGAAATGGCATGACAGTCATTGGGTACAACTGAGTTCTTTACCAACTCATGTTCAAGAGTTACGTTTGGTACATAAAGTACAGCATAGATTGGAATGATTCAGGATTCAGATTTGCATTATCTACAAAGAAAAGAGTATGGCATTAGGTATAACTGGGATCTTTCTATCATCACATGTGTCAACAAAGTTTAATTTGTTCATTTTTAATATTCAAATCATGTTGGTTACAGTACACCTCTCCTTTCAGACCCGAACTGCTTGCTCGGTTCTATGTCTCTGCAGTCCTTCAGGAAATTAAACTTACATTCTTCAGTGTCAAAATTGCATTAATTTGGGACAATCTCATTACAGACACTAGGCACAACTGGGATCTTTCATCACTCACATATATCTTAATTGCTTTGGATTTTCCTTCTTGGCCTTCATGGATTTGGTATTTTGAATATTTATTAAATGAAGATTCTTCCAGCCAGACTTTAGTAGCTCGGTTCCTGGATGCTGAGTATGTTCAGAAAATGACTGTAATTGGAAAGGTGTATTTGTAAAATCACTTCACCATTTTTCTCAACTACTTATTTGCAGACCTCTGCCCGCTTCAGCTATCATACATTAGTACAGTTTGGTGAGCAATATAAGCCAAACTTGCGGTATGGACTAAAAGATCATTCAGTATCAGTCTAGTCCTCTCACCTTTATAGCTGAGAATTTAATAAACGTATCAGCAAACTGTTTTTAGCTGAGGAAGAATGTACAAATGTACATTTTCAGAGAGGCGTTCAGAGAAGTGACATTTTTGTTCTTTAAATATGACTTACACTATCTTCCACTGACACCAAACGCAGTGATACATTTATACAGCATTTCTGTTAGTGGAAATATTCATCATTGATCAGATTTTACTAACCATGCATGAGACGGACACCATGGACCATGAGTTTGTATTATTTCATTTTAGAAAAGGAAGAGCAATGGATATTCAATTTAAATGACAAATATTTTATTAGAGTTGTAGAAATACCAGGACGTCCACCAATCTTAGGACATATGTTAGTTCAAGTGACTAGCACAAGGCAAAGATTAATTTATTTCTGACAAGGCAAAGATGAAGGTATTTCTGAAAACAAGCAATTCTACAAATGAAAATATTAAAGATAAGTGAAATATTAAATCCAAATGGCAAGTTAACCTTTGGAAAAAGAAAAATAGGAAATTATTAACTTCACCTAATACATAACCAATTGTGAACCCCCATTGTCGTGTTCACTTTCACTTGAGGAACATTGAATGGACTTTGACAGAAATTTGGACTCTTAATAAATCTTGACTGCAACAGTTTAAAATCACAAGTGAGAACAAGGAATTTACATGTCATCAATATTATTCACTCGTACTAAACCAAAATACACTAGTTCATTGTGAGGTATGAAAAAAAACATGTCCTCAAGTAGTCTGATACACTTAATGTCATAGCAGCTTATGTGTGTTTTCATTATACTGAGGTAAACTAGGAGAACAAAGGTAGACCCAATACAATGCAATATTACCAAATCAATGGCATGAATGCTTTCTGCGAACAGTCACATTAGTAGACTAGGATGTCCCCACTTTTCAGGTATGTGCACAAAAAAGAACAAAACAAAGATTTTAAAGAATTTAAAGAGTTTAACAGTGAGTCACATGTTTCACATTTAGGCACACAGCATGACCACATACCAAATTCATTTCACAGTGCTGACACCCCAAAATTTCACATATATAATTCTTAGGAATTCATTTTCATCTCAGGGCAGATCTTTGAGCATGTTGTTTTCTTCCATGAATTCCTTATCTTTATGATTCTCCCCCTCTTCTTCTTCATCCCCCCCGTTTGCTCCTTTTCTGAACATCCTCAAAGGCAAAAAGAGGCCATGTTGGGAGGGTTGTGGCTTGTGGCAGCAAGGCCCACTTTTTTCCTTGGTGAGGAAATAGAGCAAAGCATTGAGCCAGGCATTGAAGGAGGCAAGTGGCCGAGTGATTTTGTAACAAACAGAGACCATTTGCATTGTATGGCACTGCACCCTACTGGTCACTTTTAGCACCAAAAATATGGTTCGGGTCACATGAAATGGGAAGAAGCAAAGGGCAAAGAGGAGTGTGATGGTTATGATGGTCTTGATGGACTTGCGACGCCTGCTCACATAAGGTGAGTGAGCACCTAGAATGATCGACATGCCCTCTGCCCCTGCCCGGCTGTCTCGGGTCGTCTCAGGTCCATTGGCTGTATGTTGAAAGGGCAGAGTTCGGAATATTGTGAGAACTACACGCGAATAACACCAGGCAATAATGCTAAATGGCACAAAGAAACCCAAAAGATGAAGCGTTATCCCATAAGGAACATAGTCTGGGAACTCCTTATCAATAGCATCATCCCAGCAGTTTTGGAACCTCACCTCACTTAAATTAGCTGTGTCTTCATTCACAATGGCATCTGAAGCACCATTGTTCCTTTGACGGGGAAGATACTCAGTCTGGGCAAATCGAAAAATTGGGCAAGTTAACGCAAAGACAGCAACCCACACTAGAATGCAAGTGCCCTTCACAGCTCTATTGGTCTCCAGTGTGATGGTCCTCATGGGGTGACAGATGCCAAGGTAGCGATGCACAGAGATACATGTGAGGAAAAAGATGCTGCAGTACAGATTAAAGTAGAAGAGGAATCGCACCAGGCGGCACATGAAGTCTCCAAACACCCACTTGTCCTGCATGACATAGCTCGCCACAAGGAATGGCAGAGACAAGCCATACATGAAATCAGTGGTGGCCAAGTTCACCATGTAGATCAGGGAGGCATTCCAGTGTTTGGTATGGCGAAAGGAGCGATAGAGCACCACAGAGTTAAGAGTGATGCTGAAGACAAATGTGAAGGAATAACAAATAGGGAGAAAGATGTATTTGTAAGACTCGTCAATCTTGCACGAAACTGTAATAGTGGAGTTTGATGAGGAAAAGAGGAGGCCTTCACCTCCTTGCCCTTGTTCGGACAAGACTGTGGGAACACCTGTCACCATTTCTGGCTGCTTCTGATCCTCTTGTTTAGGATGTGTTGATGTTTCATCCTCACTTTGGCTATCCTCAAAATTCCAGCTCCTGGATCCAGCAGAGTTCTTTGGGATGTGTGATTTGCCAAGTTTCGAAATCTGTCTTGCGTTTCTGTAAATATAACACAGTATTTAAATTCTCTAACACAAACTCTCACAAATTACATGTTTTGATGTTGTCTGCCTCTAGAATAATTTCCCTTTTCATGTCACCTTAGTCCTTCATTCAAAAAAGGTATTTATCTGCTTACTTGATTCCCTTTCTCCCCTCCCCACCCCATCCCCCTTTTCTTTCACAAACTGTGGTGCTGTTTGCGCTGCTGCATGAGTATATGCTGCTGATTCAGACCGTTTTCACTTCAGTAACTCATCAATCAGTAACCACATTTCCCCTCAGTGTTTCATCGTCCATCCATCTCCTTGTCCATCCTAACATTACTTTTTACACCCTGACAGTCCTATTTGGTGATTTCTGTCCCTAAAAATTGGTTATGGAGTGATTTGTTAGCTTTTTGATCTACATTTACATACATGCCATGGCTATCGTGCCTTTCTAGGACACTGAGCATTTCACTGAGTATCTGCATGGCAAAGAGCTATTGCTCAACACTTGAGAAACATATAAGACATTATGTCAACACTGGAAAGAGGTCAGTCAACAATTTTATGATAAATCATCCATTTGCATCTTTATGGGGAGCATTATGATTGCAAAGAAAATGAAACCATATAGCCTGAAAATCTTTTCTCAGGAATCACATCCCTCAAAGACTGAAAACAACAAGGCAGGGTGTCCAGTAAGGCTGTGTATGAATGTATGCTGGAAAAGAAAAGCTAGAAAACTTACCAGTTCAGCTGAAGACAGCTGTGCAAGAAATACAAATCCCTTTTCAGTCTGCTGAAGAATCACAAATGGAAATAAGCTGATAGCAATGCATCTCTATTTCGTTGTCCAGTCAGCAGTGTGGGTGACAAAGTACATGTGAATAGAAAAGTAAAGAAAAGATAGACCACTGATTTTCTCTAGCTCGCTGTAGAACTGTAAACTGTTGCTCCACTTTACCTCTGATCTATTTTGGACCAGTCTATCCATCCCTCCCTTCTTCATGGTCCCCCTTCGCCTCATAATCAGTCCCTCCCCCGTCTATCTTCTTTCTTCTATTTGTGCTGAGCTGGCCTTTTGAAGACACAAACTCTGGGAGGGAATGACACACACACACACACACATCTGGTCTTTTTTGTTTTGTTTAAAACTTTTGTCTCTTTCTTTTAAAAAAGTCACTTTTAAAGAAAAGTGAACAAATGGAACCTATATATAAAAATAAAACAATAATGACTCAAGAGCCCAAGCTGTGTACACTAACGCCATTTTATTATCCTAGGTAGTGTTTAACAATCTTAAACTGCAATTTCATTTGACTTTACCACTGTTACATGATTTTTTCATTTGAACTGAGCACAGGTGCAGAATATTCTGTAACATGTATCATCCCTTCTGAAGTCTATTGCCTTATCTTTTCGCTCCTCAAGTGTCTGCGTGTGACTGTAAACTATTGACTATCAAATTATGCACACAATACATCACTGTAAATGGGATGAAAAAGTGAATTAAATGGAATTAAAGAAGGTAAAAAGAATGACTTGTCAAAAACAATTGGACTTTGGAAGAGGTTGCTCCTTAGGCAATAGCAGCTGATCAATCCCTTAAAACACCCTTTAAAAATAAAAACAACAAAATAGAAATAAACAAACAACAACAAAAAAGCAACAGAAATATAAAAAACACAAAGAATATGACTGCAAATCTGTGCAATGTAACCAGTCTTTTGGAGTGGTGAAGCTTTTCACAGTACAACGTCATTCTTCCAGGCAGATCTCCCAGGTCTGTAGGTTCATTTCATTGTGGCAGCGTCACTCATGTCTCTTGACCTAAGGGACCTCTTCTGTCTGGGGTATCACAGTGATGTCATATCTTGAATCTCCAGTAACATGGCATCCTGCTCTGTCCTCAGCTGGTCCCTTGTAAGAAGCCGACCCACTAACTCTGAGCTGAGGTCTATGCACATAACACATACACAAAGTTATCTATCATATATGATCTCATGTTGCATATATTTATCTGTTTCTACATGCACATACATTTGTAAGTATATCTTAAAACCACGAGATAGTACAGCTATCAACTTTTCAATAATTTACTCTTAGAAAACACACACACAAAAACATGCGTTATTGTACAAACACACACAAGAAATTAGGTGGGATCACCACCTCTGCCAACAGGGGGCATTCAAAGGCATTGCCCTCTCAAGCGAGTCTTTCACATTTACGGGCGGACTGCAAATCTAGGTGTTCTGGAAAAGTCTAGAACGTCCTGAGATCAGCCAACAAGCCGCACCCGTCACCCACCCTGGAACCATGGGCGCACCCCAGCATGATGTACGATTTCAGTAAAATATTTAATTACAATTGCATAAAAAATTTATTCTGCTAATTAAAATCCAGGTCTTTTTGTTCCTAAGAACCTCAGAACACTGATTGTAGTGTGCCAGACTGTGCCTCCACAAGCTCTGTGTTAATTGGTACAATTTCCCTATTTAAAACTATTGAGTAGGGAGTATACTCTTAAAAAATGTAACATATAATAAAATAGCAACTTCTACTAGGTATGCCTAATTTAAACCAACACTCACTGGTTATTTTGTCGGGTACACCTTCTATATAGCTGCACTTTTGTACATATGTGGTTATACAACTAAGGTAGTGAAATGCCCATCCATGGTGCTAGATTTCATAATTTTAAAATACAGTGCACAATTCTAATCAGAGTTTCTCAGTCTGTGGTAGCTTTTTACTCACTCTGCCATGATAAGTATAGGCAAAGTGCGACTCATGGAGCAGTGTGCATTATAATTTAATTAAAGGTGGTGTATCTAACTGCAATATGTCCTCCATGATCTTATTGGTGGTTCTTTGCTAGCAGACAATAACTGACATTTTTGAATGCACTCAGCTGCAGCACCTTACACAAAATTTTATGGCACTGTACTGGCCCAAACCTCTATAAGACACTGTTGTTACAAAGTAATATCGTTGCTGTTGTATCAAAGCAACCTTATGTTTCTTTTAAACATGAAAACGAAATAAAACCATTTATACCCCTTTATTGTTTAAATGTGATGTTTTATTGTCTAAATATGATGTTTTATTCTGAGGGTGAGGATTTAACTTTGAGTAATTACTGTAAAAACCCTTCAAATTATTCAGTCTCTACTACGAAACTTACAGGTATGTAGTTGTAAGAGCATGTTAATGTGGTTGGACTATGAAAGCAAAAACACTGCTGGTGTGTGTATGAGATCAGGATGCTGCAGTGTTTTGTGGATAGTGTAACCTGAAATATTCTCATTTTTCACTTGTTTGTCCTGCAGGCACTTAGAAGTAATTTTTAATGGGGAATTTGCATTAGGAGATTATTTTATCATCTTAATGGAAAGTTAAACGGATCTGTACTGAGTCAATATAGCAATTAAACTGTACCACATAATCACTCCAAGGAACCTTTTAGTGTAACACACCTGCTTGTATATGGACATCTGTACATTAACATGAGAAATGTATGTTATTTTGGTCACTTCCTTGAACAGGGACAAAACTGAGATGTGTTATGCAGTGTGCTGGACATTTTATAAAATGTTATAGGAAATTAAACAAAAAAATCTTACTATGTATGTCTTTACTTAGTGTGGTCTTCAATGCATTCAGCTCCTTCAAACTGAAATTCTGCAAGTCACTTTGTTTATAGTGAGGTCTCTGTTTGACTGCATCACTAGGAGGTATGGCCTAGAACAGAAGAGTCATGCAGATTATTACCTATTAAAAAACACATACACACACTGGTAACAATTCTATCAACACAACGAAAATAATAATAACAATGATTATAATTGCTATAAAGACAACACATTTAATAATATTAATTACAATAATAAAGAGAGCTTGATCTTGTCAGCTTGAGTTCATTGCACAGCTGCAGAAGTACCTGTTTTTGTTCCAATCTCAGCTTGTCTCTAAGTATGTTGAGAGCAGCCCTGACCTCTTTCCTGAACCCTCCAGATTTGGCTTTGCTACAGGTCACAGTGCTTGAGCCCTGCTGGGGCTGCTGCACCTGCCCGCTGCTACTCTTCCCACACTGTTTCACCAACTGTAAGAGGAACAGTTGGTCACAGGAAAACCTCAGATGCTGTTTATGTAGCATGAGCATTTTATGGTCAATCAAATCCTATTGAATTCACTTACAGTGGAGTTTAAATTCAAAACTAAATTTCTGTTTTGTTTTAACAATAATATTCATGATCTATTTTCTGTTTAAAAGTTTAATTGATTTCTTACTTTCAGTCATATTAGTTGTTATCCTTTTCACCTGTTGATGATTTTGTAACTCTTATTTCTTGACTTGCATTCCACAATACGTTTAAATCTACAAAATCTAAAGGCATTTCAAATTCCAAGCTAAGAAATTTTTCCATTCTCCTGAAAAGTTCCTCTTCTGACAGCATTTGTTATACTAAGAAAATGCATATACAGATCATGCGTTTAATAACATGGTTATTAATACACAATATTTTATATTTAGTAGACTGTTGACGACTGTTTATTGGTCCCCATTCTAACTGGCGTTTTCAGCACACTGAAGAAATATTATATTTCTGATTAGAAACCTCTTTTTTTGAACTGCCTTCTTCCTCCTCATCCTCGCTTTCACTGTTGTTGATGAAGCAGAGCTGTAGGTTCATATGACTCTGGACTCTGGAGTAGTAAGCAGATATTACACATTATATCCATGCAATGCTGATGGTAGTGAAATAGAGGAAATTTTATCTGTTCTGTACCGTGATGTTAATGCAGTCAGACGACTGTCTTCAGTATCTTCACAGGTGTCCCTTTTTCTAAGGTCATGTAACTCTGGCCAGGTCTCTGTCCACAGAGGAACTTCCTTCAAATTCAAAACAACACAAGATATACAGACTACATTACATAATGCACAAAATATTATAACTACCTCTGCTGTTTGCCTCCATGGTCTATGTCTGACGCTCACATGCCCATTATAGACACATTTAGAAGACGACAGGGTTCAAAATTTGCTCTCTGACTGGTCTGCAACTCCCCAGCCCCACTCACAGAAAGCTGTGAGGCATAGTGTGTTTTGACACCATTTTTTGCAGCTGACATTTACATTTTCAGCAATCTGTGATATGGTAGCTCTTTTGTCAGATCAGGCCAGACAGACAAGCTTTCATCCTCTACAAGCATCAGTGAGCTTTGGGCATTGGTTCACCACTTGTCCCTTCTTGGACCCCATTTGTTAGCTACTGTCCCACAGCATATTGGAAACACCCCACAAGATCTGCAGTTTTGGAGATGCTCTGACCCATGTATCCAGTTATCACAATTAGTCAAAGTCTCTCAGACTTTTACCATGGAGACAAACCAATCCTCAATTATCTTCTATCTATCCTTTTCTACGTATTAAAAAAACCCTCAGGCATTTACCCTCTTCCTGTTTATCCTTGTGTATTAACCTCTGACTTTTTTCTTTTTTACAGGGTTTGCTAAGGAGTGTAACTTAGCTGGCAATTATTTGTTAATTTGTTAAAGCAGGTGAGCTTAGTCTGGCTTTACAGGTTTGAAGAATAGATGTGTGTTACTCACACACTGATGTACATCTGGATAATAGTGTCTGCTAAATTCCATAAATTTAAATGTAAACGTACACTTGCTACCTAATATAGCTCCACTCCTTGACATGTAAGACTATAACAACATGATTCATGCTACTTACTCCTCCTGTTAGTGGTTTTATTGTTGAGCCTGATCAACCTACACATATTAAAAAGCAAAATCTATTGTTCTGAAATTGATACTGAAGTCCAGGTATGATTGGAATAATACCCCAGACCCAGTCTACAAAATTCTGCATTAAAGTAGACTTAAAATGTAACATCTTTTTAAAAGAACCTGACCTTGTTTTTCTCTCTTCGTTCCTCCTCTTGTCTCTCAAGCTCTGCGATTCTTAAGCTCAGAGCTTCCCAGTGCATGATTGGTAAGTCCAGGTCATCTTCTGGATAGCCTTCCTGCCACACCAAACCAGCTCCCTCAGCATCCTCCTCCGCTTCATCACTTTCTTTCTCTTCTCCTCTCTCCCTCTCTCGCTCCTTCTCTCCATCCATTTGGTCCTAGAACATTTTGAAACATATTTTCAACCTTTATTGATAAACTCTGTCAGCGTAGTGGCACTGTGTCACATTTACTACTCACTATTTGAGTAACTGTGTGTACCAGTGTGTTCAAAAATAAGTATGCTTACAAAGAACTTGCGTAGCAAAGTAAACTAATACGATTTGCTGTGTACTTTTATGTAGGGTGACTATAATTTACCTGGCCAGTTCCTTTTATCTGACAAGGAGAAATTAAGGGAAACATACTTAACTGAGTCATAAGGGTGATTAGCCTCAAAAATAATGAGGGATTTACAAAAATAGGCTTAATATAAGATGCTGTACAATGTCAAAACTTAAACACCATACTCCACCCCTGTTTGGTGAACATCCATTGTCCTGCTCTGAAGTGTTTGGTTGAATAAATCCTATAAAGCTGCAGTGGAATTTCTACACTCATCCATATTCAACAGAGGAACCACAGTTGGTTAGATGCTATTCTTCTCCTCATTAGCTCCTATTGGCCTCTAAATGTATAGGTGTGCGTGTGGCCAGCCTCAAAGTAAATGCAGCAACAAAACATGCAGTTAAACCCAAAAATATGAAATACAAAGTACATACTAATGACAAAAATGTAACTGAGCAACAATTACATCCTTCATCAACATTTAAATTTTCATGCTAATGAACCACATGGGAATGCCACATAAAACACTACAATGCA
>JBBKCR010000012.1:10613908-10635169 GCA_037577295.1 Ladigesia roloffi | reverse complement strand
AGACACACAGACACACAGACACACAGACACACAGACACACAGACACACAGACACACAGACACACAGACACACACAGAAGATAAAACAGTTTTAATTGTCAAGGTTTGCTATATGTTTGGAAACAGTGTGTGTTTGTGTGTGTGTTTGTGTGTGTATCTATGCTCCATGCATGTATACAAAATTAAACCAGGGCACTTACAATACTCTTAATGCTAACAGCCAAGGCACGGCACACCAGATTAAGGACATGTTGTACAGGAAGACGCACTGAGGTTGCTGGATCAACACTACATGCAATAAAAAAAGGGAGGAAAGTTTGGATCGACTTTAAGACACAGCATAAAGCATTTTAAACTCGTCTATATAAAAATGGCATTAACATGTCGAAGTATATGTCATAATTAAGACCATAAATTAGACTGTAAACATTTCCTGATATGACAGACGCAATAATGAAAATCATCATGTGGCAAATTATTAATGACATTGTCCTGTTTGTTATAACAATTACTAGTAAAAGTAACATTATATTAATGAACAAACTGTCACATGCAATCAGTTTTAAACCTATGCAGCAAGGTTCAAGTCTCAGAAAACTGGAACATTTCTTTTTACAGAACTAGGAGAACACACCTGAGTGTATGTTTAAGGGCCAGGCACACTGCTCTGTAGCGTTGGGAAAGCTGAAGAATCACCAGTGGATCAACACTATCCAGAGGAGGGAAGAGAAGTTCTACTCCTGGTCCATCATACTCTATGGTCTCTTCTAAACAAGCAAGAAAAACACACAGAAGAAATAAGGACTTATAAAAAAGCTTATTAGCAAATGAATGCTGGCTAAAAACTAATACTGCCAATCCAAAATGCCTCATTTGTATTTATTTGCAAAATTTATAATTCTGGAAAAAACCCAAATGCACAAGTCTTCAAGTCCGAAGAGTTAGATCAACTTTGGCTGAAATCACAGCTAGCTAACACTCCTCTTAAAAACTTAGGAATTTCCACCCATTTTTAGCAGAATGCTACTTCAGAAATACCTACATATCATTTATCATCCACTGCCTGTTTTTATATCTAGTCACCGATTTTCAATAAAATTTAAGGAAAAGCCTAGTCCTGACTCAACGGCCAGTGAATCGAATACATTTTTGTTTTGATTGTGCAACTTGTTTGTGTAAACATTTATAGAACTGTATAATGAGAAAACTTAGAAAAGTGCCTAAACTTTCCTATAGAAGTGTAGGGAATAATGTACATGTGCTTGACTGAAAATGAATATTTACAGATATTAATATGAGTAGGGGTGCTCCGATCAGGATTTTTGGGGCCGATCAATTATCTCCGATCACTAGAAGCTGTATTGTCCGATACTGATCACCAATTACAAGCTCTACTTGTACACTTATAATGTAGCATTATTTATTAAACTATATCTAACGTCATTATAAATTAAGTATTGAAATTACAGAAAGAGGAATATCATGAATTGACAACTGCATTTATTGGCAAGCAATATGTGCCACAGGTCAACTTAAGACATAACAGCATGTACTTGGATAGAAATTGGACACAGCTTAGAGCTTCACGTTTCCTCTAGATTGTATAACATTTTTAAAATAACGTACAAAACAAACAGTTTTTGTCTTTAAAGTACTTTAACTTTAGACTAAAAACTCCAACAAAAAGGCAAAATTTTGTTTCAAGTCAGTTTTCCAAAGTAAGCACTCAGTTTTTCAAATTTACTTGAAGGATACTGAGCTGGTTATGTGTTACCGATGGCTGACTGAGAGGTGCGCGAGTTGCTGAAATCTCCTGTTCTCTCTTAACGCTAGCCAACTTTGAAAACTTCTCATGTTCCTTTACGTGACTAACCTTCAAATGTCTGATAAGGTTCGAGGTGTTAAAATGCTTTTTTGCCTCGTGGCATTTCCTTGCTACACAAGTTGTAGATTGCTGAGGTATTTTCTTTTTTACACAACACGGAGTATAGCCAGACCGGTGAAGCCATTTTAGCAGCATGAAAAAACATTATCTCACGAGTTTTGCGACATGTGATCAGCTTTTCTATATTGGCAATTCTAGAGACTGCCGATCAAATATCCAAAAGCAATCATCTGCTGATCATGATCGGCGACCGATCTATTGGAGCATCTCTAAATATGGGTGTATCAACATGTTAGATGTAGTATTATCAGTATTCAGAATGTTCTAGCTGATGTATTATCAGTTCTCAAAGAAAGTCAAAGGTACACCTTTGCCAATTCACTTCACCTGTTTCAATGCCTTGGTACAACTGAGCCAGAATGCTATTGGCTGATGCCAGAAGACAGTGCACCTGATTGGTCCATCCATCTGCCCGTTGCCCACCTCCTCCACGCTCAAGCACACCTCCCAGGCAAGGCAGTCGCCCGTAACACTTGCAAGCAACCTTGGGGGGAAAAAAAAACATGACATGAAAGTTAGCAGGGAGTGAAGCTTTCTGTTTCAATCAATTAAAAAAAAATTGGGGCTGAGATATAATAATTGTACTTACTTCTTGAACCTTAGGGTTGTCAGAGTCCATCTTAGACATAAAATACACCCCTAGCTTTTCCTGCAGGAGCAAATGGATACAGTGAATACAGAGTTTACCTAGACACTATTTTACTTTCAATAGCACCAAAAATGGGAACATCACTGCATTCACCTTGAGTGAGCCACATGCTCGTGGGTAATAGGTCATACATGCCATCATCCCCTCCATGGCAACTAGGTGGCACTATGACAAAGATAACGTTATTACAGAGACTGCACAGCACTTACAAAGACATTTAACCCATGCAACTGGACCTTTTTTGCTACTACATTTTTCATAAATCTATTTTTACTAGATTTAAAACAATATGGTTTAATGAATATACCATTTATTTGTTTCACTGTATTCTATTGTATAGAAGACTGTGTCAAAGTCAACTGAACTCACCAGCTACAAACTCTATGGTTCAATTTTGCTGTTACACTAAAGCAGCTCTTAATATGAAACAAAGCCTAAATCCTTTGTTAAGTTTAGGGACATTATTATGTCCTCAGAGTGGTGTATTTCTTACTGGCAAGACATCCACAATTTCAGCATAAAGCTGTATAGCAGTCTCACCTCTGACTTGAGGCCCAGCAGAGAGGTGAGGATACCCAGGATGGAGTTGAGGCCCACCTCTCTGGCCAGTTCAGGCAGCTGCAATGAGTACTGCAGCAGGTCCTGCAACACACTGACTGCTAGCTGTACAGAGGGCAGCGGAGCCTGGGACTGTGCGTGTAAGAACGGGAGAGCAAGTAATCAACAAAGCCACAGTGAAAGAGAAAGGGAGTAAGAAAGGTAAGGTTGAGCATTCCACAAGGTGAGAAAAACGAAAGCAGAGTAAAATGTCTTCCTACTAACAAGGTGATGCTCAGAATGGTATTATCTGGAACAATAGTACACTGATAAACCATAACAATAAAACCACCAGACTAATATTGTTGGCCCTCTTATGCTCATCCTGCATATTCCTCAATCGGGTGATTGAAATAAGATCTGGGATATCAGAGGTCAAGATAACAAGTAACTATTTGTCATGTTCTTCAAATCATTCCTGGACAATTTTGCATTGTGGCAGGACCTTGCTCAAAGAGGTTGCTGCTATCAGGGAACACTGTTATTATGAAGGAGTGTTCTTGATTTGTTTAAATTAGCATCCATAGGGCAGCTGGACCCAAAATTTCACAGAAATACACTGTCCAGGGTATTGCACTGCCTCTGCTGTCCTGCCTTCTTTCCTCAGTGCATCCAGCTGCCATTTTTCCTTCTTCCATTGCTTCAGTTTCTGATGGCCAGATGCCAATTATAGGTGCAATTGTTGAACAGGGTCAGCATGGGCACTCTGATCAGTCTGCAGCAACATACACAGCAAACTGATGCCTTTCTATTGTAGTTTATATAATTAAATATCCTAGCAATTTGTGTTACTGTAACTCTTCTGTGGGGTTATGCCTATATGGCCTTGTTGGGTGCACATGAGCTGGTCCTGTTTCAACTCCAAAAACTGAATGTTCACCTAATGCTTAATAAATCCCACCCCTTGAAAGATGTCATTTTTAGAGATACACAATGTTATTTACCTGTCAGTGGTTTTAGTGTTGTGGGTGATCAGTGCATGCTTTGTGAATTTTCTACTTCATTTAAAATCTGACTAATAGACTGCAAGCAATTACATCATATCTAGATGCTCCAATAATACAGAAATAAACAAGAGAATCTTTCATCTGAATTGTAATCAGATCACAAAATCTAATTTTGTGCATGAAGTCTGTATGTCAAATTAGAGACAACTCACCTGTATGACCTGCTGTAAGGAGCGCAACCATGATAGACAATGTTGCTGGAACACTTCACTTGAACTGTCCTTCACCAGCATAGACAGCAGACAAAGACCCTCAAATCTACATCATTCAAAAAAGCCAGTTTGTATAGTTTGTATCAAATGGCATTTTTGTCCTTCATTAAAATGTTATTTTTTCCACTCATATATAAATCATTGCTCAGTACACCAACACAGTGAGAGTACAGCCATTACTTAGAGCAAACAGAATTAAAAAGGTCTAGGCGAGATACCCAGCATGACCATGTGGATGATCTTGCTGATACCCACCTGGTTTTGCTGGACCCGAGCCTTGAGTTGCTGATTCCCACAAGGCCGCTGACTGCCCCCGAGTTCTGCACACACACGGGCAAAAAATAAATAAATAAGTAAAAAAACATGGAAAATGTTACTGGTGTAGACAAGCTCCTCCAGGGTAACTAATTATAATGCTGCAGGTAAACTGACATTTGGCAGACGCCCTTATCCAGAGCAACTTACCATCATTAGTTACAGGGACAGTCCCCCTAGATCAAATGTGGGTTAAGTGTCTTGCTCAAGGACACAATGGTAGAAAATGGGGGTCTGAACCTGCAACTTTGTGGTGGTCATGTCCACAGGTAATCGTTTTTACCCACTAGGCTACAAGTAAATATCAGAAAACTAAATCACACACAGAAATGTGTTTATTGGACAGCTAGACAGATATGGATATCCAAAGCGACTTCCATTCTTAACTACAGGGGACAGTCTCCCTAGAGCATCTTGGGGTTAAGTGTCTTGCTCAGGGACCCAGTGGTGGAGCTAGGATTTGAACCCAGGACCTCATGGTCCAGAGGCAAGTATCCTACCCACTGTGTCATACAGTGTCAATAGAAAAGTGCTGCCAGTTCACTGGGACACAGAAGCAAAAGCTTATAAATAATCGCAGAATTTGGATTTTGGAGGAGCGGAACAGTGAAATCTGGTTGATGGGTGTTCAATCCAGGCCCTTTGAGTTGGGTGTGGTACCTAGATCAAGGGTACCTCAGTGATGAGACTAGTAGTTGGGACTCAAACCCACAACCTTCTGACTGCAGGAGCCTGATCAATAGGTCACCCAGCCACCCATGCATGTCTAGGCTGAAACCTAGTTCTCAATCAATCAACATGTAAATAAAAACATTATAGACAGACATATAAATAGGCAGCCAGACAGATACGGATACCCAGACAAATAAACATATACAGACAGAGATTTAGTCAGATAATTAGAAAGATAGCGAGATGACTGGGATACAGGAAGACAGCTAGAACTCTAGACACAGACAGCTAGCTAAATACACAGACAGATACATAGGTACACTGGATAATATTACTGGCACTGTCAAGCATAGTGATGTTGCAGGTAAATATTTGGAGAATACTAAACCACATACAGAAATGGGTTTTCCTGGAGCTTGTGTAACTGCCACAGACAGACATTATATGTCTAAAAGTACCCAGAAATCTGTTCGAATTAGTCAATTTATCTACTTTACTTTCAGTTACACAATATAGAGTCTGTACAGTCTCCACAGAAAAGTGCTGCCAGCTGAGTGGGTCACAGGAGCAGCCGCATTGAAGCCTGGGGACAGGACGCCCCTGGTGCTGAGACAGGTGTGAGAGGGTAAGCTGGTGAGGCAGTCAGTAGATGGTAAGGGTCTGTGCTGCATGCTCTTTCCGGAGGCACAGTAAACACAAAGGCTCCGCTCTGTTAGCGTTAGCCCCGAGCAGAGCCCCCGTTCAGGGATCCAGACCGGTTTACCTGCAGTCCCACCACGCCATGCTCCCGGTAGTTGGTCAGAAGTGCGGGCAGGTACTCGGGTCTCTCCTCCTTCAGGACGGACACCAGGCCCTCTGTGAGTCTCGTAATGTTGGGTCCATGCAGCCAGGCAGCCGCAGCCATTTTACAACCTCTCATACACGTCAGCGCCCCGCGACGCAGACCTAGAGATCGCCTGACGTTCTATTTTCGCGCCGCCCAGTGTGGAACCAATCTGAGAGGACACATCTGGACGCATCAGGACACATCATTACAGTATTAGCTACGAAAGCTGCATTCCCACGTGCAAAATTAGAGAGTTTTCATGTAACAATTAAGTCTATTTTTACCAGGGGGGTTATGATATATGTATATTAATGTATTATTATTTTTATGTAATGTAACTAATAATTACATTTAATACAGTTTTTCACAAGTGCTGAATTCGATTTTTATTGTACCATTAAAGTGGTCCTTATTTTCTCACGTGAACACACCACATAATGTGAACAATATGAAATTCTTCCTCTGCATTTAACCCATTCACCAAGTAAAGCAGCAGACATCCAGGAACACAGGGTGCAGTGTGTGGGGATGGTGCCATGTTCAATTCAGTGGTACCACTTGCAGTCCTGGGACTCAAACCCATGCCCTTCTGATCGCAGAAGGCATCGCTGTAATCACTAGGCCACCAGTTGCCCCGATTAAGTAAATGAAGGAGAGCAACTCACTCATTTTTATTAAAAGCTAAAATTACTTTCTAAAAAGTCACTTATACACACTATAACTTTTTAATCAACACTAGAGTTGCAGGTGCCTGGAGCCTACCCCAGGGTCAACAGACGCGAAGCAGGGACACACACTAGAAGGGCTGCGAGTCCACAGCATTGCCCTGGTAGGGACACTATACACTTGACTAAAAGATTCTTCACTGGTTTTTTAGTGAAAGCAAAAGTTGTATACAACCCTGGTATATTGTGTTATATGGACAAAACTATTAGGACACTGTTGTTTGTCAGGGTTTGGGCTGGGTCCCTTACTTCCAGTGACAGGCTATCGTAATGCTTTAGCAGACCAAGACAATGCCATGCCTCCAATTTTGTGGATACAGATTTTGGAAGAACCTTTTCTTGTTTGTGGACGAACCGTTCCAGCATAACTGTGTCTCAGTTCACAAAGCAAGCTCCATAAATATATGGCTGAATGAGTTTGCTTTGGAAGAACTTGACTGGCTCACAAAGAGTCTTGATCTCAACCCCATTAGGATGAATTGGAACAGAGATTGTGAGCCAGACCTTCTCATACAATATCAGTGCCTGAACTCATTACCAGTTTACAGAATGATTGGGCACAAATTCCCACAGAAAGTACAAAATCTTGTGGAAAACCTTCCACGAAGAGAGGAAACTGTTATAACTGGAATGGGGGATCAACTCCATAATAAATAATATAATTTGAATGCAATGTCATTAAGGTCCCCATTGGTGTAGTGGTCAGGTGTGTCACTACTCGTGTCCATATAGTGTATATTAAAGAAACTTGAGGTTCTTTGGAGAACCCTTTGAACATTTTTCTATATTGCACCAAAATGATTCCCCCATTAGGAAAAAACATGGAACCTATTTTGTGTGCTTTACAGAACGTGTTGCTAACACTGTACAAATTCCCTGAAGTAATTTCCTAAAGCAATTTTAAAGGTAGTAGTAATAGCTTCCTAAAGTATGTAGGTCTGCAAGTAGAAAATGGTGCGATTCAAAAGGGGACTGTAGAAATGACAGCAAGTCCTGGTATAGAAGCCCCACTGCTCTCTATTTTGCTTGCTTTAACTCAGCACCTTCAACTCAGTGAGGTGTTGTTACTGAGCTGATTGGTTGGATGAGAGAAAACACTGCATGTCCCTAGAATAGGGACATCGGGACCTGCTGAGACACTGGCATGAAGTAGCTACGGTTTCTCCTTCAATGCCAAATACAAAACACCTATAACTATTTATTTTACATTCAGACCCACTTAAATTGCCTAACACTGACTACCTATAAAATTGTGGAGGACACGAGTAGGCCTGTTGTTAGGAAAACCTTCCTCCCACCCCTCTGAAGTTAATGATGAAATTAACCTACTTGTGCTGGAGTTCTCTGCAGGGAATTGGGACAAGGAGGCACGAAAGGGAATGTGGAAATCTTAAATGGCCTACTTTTTTTTTTCTTTCACTTCCTTTGTTCTCTTTATTTATTTATCTTCCCACACACAGACACAAAATAATGACTGACACCAAATAGTTTTTTTTTGTTGTTTTTTTTTTTTTTACATTTTTTAAAACACAGTACAAAATAAAGAAGCAACATATATTTTCCAATGTTTATCTGTATTTAAAAAAACCCAAAACTTTTGCATTTTTTTTTTCGGTGAATTTTCATTCCATTTTATTGACTAAAATATCATATTGCTTATACATTATCTTGGAATCCATAATATCAATATATTTCATCTTACTTTATTGTGAATTAAATTACCAGGTAGCATGGATGTTTATTTTCTTAATAGCAATTTTAGTAGTAGTGAGAATTAAAATAGCTTAAAATCATCCTTAAAATACAAAAAAGTCTGACATGGTACAATATAATCTATAAACCAACATTAGCGTGCGTTTTCCTTAGATAGACCCTACTGAATCTGAGGGAAGATATACAATATAATATTTCTTTTATACACTTGACTGGTTCACAGACATATGAGGCTCCATTCAGATTGAGAAAAAGCAAAGTTGTACATTAAGATGGTCTGAGAGAGTGCTTCATCACAATAATACAACATTCTCAAAACCTACAGTTGCCTTGGCATGCTTGGCTTTCTAGCAAAGCACTCACAGGACAAAGATGATTTTATACCATCAATTGAAAATAATCTCCCTGCCATTTAATAACAAATGATTAAAAAAAAAAACCCTTGGCAGCAGACAGCCAAAAATGTTACACATATGTAGACACCCTTGCTTAAATTCAACTAATAATTTTTCAACTACATATGGCATAATGTGTCATATTCAGGAGCTGGCCTGTAGCTGTTTTTTCTTTACATGTATTTCTTGAGATCTACAATAGGAACATCTGGAGCTTCACAATTACCAAAAGTTCACCCTCCTCAAGTCTCCTCTTCTCTTTATTCCACCAGTGTGCAGTCTGTAAAATAGTCCTTCAAGAGTTTTCTTTTATTAACCAAGTTGTTCACAATCACGCTTATATAGACCGGCTCCATTGACTAACGGGTGTCAAACATCTGTGAAAATATTCCGATGGCAGGTTAAGATGTGTCTGGAAAACATCTGAAAAACATTTCTACAAATCACTGTTCACATGTGTTGATGACTGTGCTAAATCAAAGACATCAGACGGTAGAACTGGTCTGAAGGTAAAACCACTACTTCATGTGGTTGCTGGCATTAATGCATGTACGGCATCAGATTTTCAACAACAGCTGTTGTTTAAATTAAAAAAATAAAGGTAATAACACAGCGTATTAGAATACAGCATGGACTTTCGGGCTAATTCGTTCATGACTTTCATTCATATCCTCTGATAAAAAATAAAACATAGAAAAAAACCCCAATAACAGTAATATTTATTCATTTCTTTATGTAACTATATTAATAGAATGACTACAAGTGGTAAGTTCAGAAGTAGTTTCTCAGGAGCGCTCAGAATGCCCCTGACAATCATTTTTGACGGGTGGGTAGCCGGGCGTGGGGGTTCTTCTAAGCAAAGTTATTCGTGCGTTACATACAAAATTACAGTTGGTTATGGCAAAGCTGCACAGCTCTAGATTCTAGCCTACAGTTTCACGTTAACCTGGTTCAGTTTCAGTGGTCATTTCAGAACATATTTTCAACAGCAACAAATGTGTAATAGAGACAATAAATCAGCTAGTTTGATTAAAAAGACGTTACTCAAGTGATTATTAAAGGCAGGTCAATAACCAGCAAGTAATCAACAGAATGGAGCAAAAAAATCTATTCCTACCGCATTAAACATTGCAGGCTGCAGCACAGCGGTTCATATTGACACAAGGGGGCAGATTGGAGTTCAATAATTTCATGTCAATAACACACATACAGACATGGGTGGGCACCCAGACTCCGCTAACATATATAAAAGTGCTTTTATTCCAGATGCAAATCATTTGGTGAAATATTCCTGGGACATGTTTACTGAACTATATTGTCTAAACTTGGCATTCTGTACTGTGCAGAGATTCACTAGAAAGACTGGCCCTAATAAATATGGAAAAATAGAAAGCAGCTTAAACCGAAAAGCCTGATTCAGGGGGAGTAAGCCAATTTCTTGGAAATTATGACAAAAAAACACCTTTTTTTTTCTCTAACAAACTGACTGAAGCAGTTTAGCGAAAGTTGTTTCAGTGAATTCAACTAAGCAAGTAAGGTATTAGTTTTTGGCAAATTAATTAAAATGAAGAAAGCTTCACCATAGCAGTTCCAAATGGTGAGTTCAATGTGCAGCATATACAGTAGCGACAAGAATCTGCAGCCAGACCCCTCAGTGTCTGTTTCTGGCACTCAAACCACTCCCCACTCTAGACATATCTCAAATGAATGCTGCGAATACATGACAATTATAAACAATGTTTTGTGGCCCACTGCACTTAACCAGCTGTTACAATTCGCCAGCGTTCCCCTTTACTTAACCCGACTGTCGAGTGTGCCGCTTAGGACACTGAATAAACATACCCGTCCTTATCATCTTGCGATATGTATACATGTGTACATAACTATAAAATAAACCTATGGAGAAAAGATACTGAAAAAAAGTCTTTTGGTGGTCTATATGTCTTACACTGGATTCGGCAAAACAAGAATAAAATCAAATTCCAACTCAAATTCCCTATATGTATCTGTGGTACATGTAATTATTCTACACTGAAGTTACATGTTACATATGTTAACATTATTACAAAGCTCTTAATGCCCACTCAGTTTACAGTGGGGAAACAAGTGAGGAAATAGGAGGAAAAATGAAAGAGAAAAAGAAGAAAATAATAAACAGCCCTGAATTAATGGACCATCCGTCCAAGGTCATTTCATAGACTATGATGGGTAGATCACCCATTTTAACACCACCTCTGTCTCTTCCTTTCTCGCTCTGTTTCACTTTCTCTCGTTTAACACACATGCACTAGAACGAAGTAGCTCACAAAAAAGGAAAAAGTAAGCAGACCAACAGCATCACGGATACAAAGGGGACAAGGGGCAGAGGAAGGAAAAGAGAGTAACAAAAGAGGGAGGAGTGAGAGTAGAAGAGAAGGTGTGAAAACTCAGTGAGTGTCCCACTTTGTCAGACTGACCCGGTGGGACAGTGGTGTAGTAGTACTGATGTATGGAGCCCCTACAGTCCAACTTCAGCCCCATGTTCCTGTGACCAGCTGTGGGGGGGAAGAAGGGTTAGCAGAAGTGATCATCTTCGTCCTTATCGTCCTTCATCCCCTTCAGCCTCAGCCGTGCAAAGTCCTCAAACACAAAGTCATCGTCCTGAGAAAAATTACTAAGAGAGAAAGAGAGGGAGAGATGGAGAGAGGGAGAGAGAGAGAGAGAGAGAGAAAGAGAGAGAGGGAGAGAAGGAGAGAGAGGGAGAGGTCAATAACACTGAGGACAGCTTTAGCCATTGCCCCGCACAGCAGCAAACACAATCATACAAAGAGATCAAACTTACTTTGTCTCAAACTCTATCAGGTTGGTGTCCACAGGGGCGTCTATCTCTGGCACAACTGTGGAAGAATGGCAATAAAGAACTATATCATTAAGAAGCCATTATAATAAAAAACGTCTCAATACAAGGGAGAGAAATATATCCCAAAATAACATTTACAAGTGTTTTACCAAAAACAGTAGTAGAATGAAAAAATAAGTCATGTGTGATGCTGCTGAAATGAAAATTTTTAGGCATGGCACAGAGTGGTTTATTGTTTATATAAATTAATAAAGCATGATAAGACATGTCTACAGTCAATAAAAACTACCCAGATTCATTTAATTATAATAATCACCATCATCAACAAAGCAACGTTGTTTACTGATATGACAGTACGACTGCCCAGCAAAACAAAGGTCACATGGGGCATTATTTTTACAGAATGTAACTAATGGTCATTTATGTTGATATTAATATTTTACCACATTTTAGAGCACAGCACATCTAATCCGATTTTAGAATGGGAAGTGTCTGTTTTATGCAGTACGAAAACATAGCGCCTTAGATTAGGCTGCATACATACCTGACTGTGGTCTTGAGCTGGGCTGCTCAGAGGGCTTGGGGTGCATCAGAACAAAAGGTAGTTCAACCGACACATCGCTGGAAAGGGAAAGTGATGAAACTTGTTATTACTTGTTGTATCTTATTATATGCTGCTAGTGTGGATTTGTAACACATGTGCCCACCCTCCACGAGACACCACCAGTTTAACTTTCACTCTGTAGGACACCAGGATGCCCAGCACCTCTTTATTGGACACATCCTTCACACTATAAACAGTAGAATAAACAGAAAACAGAAAATTAACATAACAAACATTCTTAAACCAGTTTTTTTATTATGATTAATTATCTGCTATGAAATTTGTCATCCCGTTAAAATTGCATTCCTTATAAATAGGCTTCATAATAGTTGATTAATAAATAGATTCATATTATAAGAAACATTATGTATTCAGTAAGAAATGGAAATATTAAAAACTGCTGCATGCTCACATGGTGCTGGAGGCCAGGTTAGTATCTTCGTGCTTGAGTTTGCCATCCAGGGCCAGACCCCTCTTCTCTCTGTTGTTGCTCAGTGTGGGGGTGAGTGTGTATACCTTACAGAACGTGGAGCTGGGCGACACTTGATCACTGAGGAAGACAAGCAAGAGAAAGTTTAGACATAGCTCATACTCCCAGAGTACTGGTCCACCAGACTGCTTTAGGATTATCATGTTTGCTCATTATTATCCTAGTATATGAACGTAGAGGCGGGAGCTACTGATTCCTGTCCGTAAACGAAGGCGGATTTACCTAAATCCTGAACACCTTGTGCAAACAAATGAATGTCAGGGTGTGCGTGAGAAGTTAAGTTAGACACAAGACTACTTCACGAGGACACAAAAGACTTGTTTTCTGGTCTGGTTTAAGAGAACCAGACTAGAAAGCATGTGAGGTGAAAGACGAACAGAAAAAAGAAAGAAGTGGGAAGAGAAATGAGAAAGAGGATCCTCCTCAGAGGTTAGCATTTAACAGAGGTTATTACAGGGGAAGTAGCACAAACACAACACTGAGGGTGAGCTGGAAAAAAAAAAAAAAACTAATCAAGGCCTTATTTCTACAGGGAACACACAAAAGTGAAGAGACAGCAATTGCTTGTGGGGGCCTGCATCAGTTGCAGCCTATGACCAAATACCCATGGCACAGCAAAAACTAAATCATTTCTGCATGATGATCCAGCTCAAGATCAAGATCAATAGTAAGCAGGGAGGGGATTAAGCTCTCAGCTTGAGTGCCACGATCGCAAGAATTTAAAATAACTGTATTACACAAAAGACAAAAAAAGTCAAGTGTGGTAGAAAAAGTAAAGGAGAAAAATCCTTTGAAGAAATATAGAACACTTTGGTCAGCTCCCAATAAATGGAGGTGAGGAAAAAGTCCAAGAGGCAAAGTGGGGATGGTCAAAGGAGCTGGTAGGTTGCTCAAAAAAAGAGAGCCCTGGTCATTCTCTTGGCCGTACTCACCGGGAGGCCAACCGACCCACAGATTTGCTGTAGGTATCGCTGGAGTGCAGAACCACGTATGTCACCTGCAGCACTGGGAGAAAACAGCTCTGTATATGACATCACTACAAACACAGCCAGTCAATGCAAGGAGGGAGAGGCTCACCAAGGGCAACTGGCTGGAAGGCAAAGCGTCTGCTGTGATGCCACAACGAGGGGAAAAGGGCATTAGGCTGAATGATTCGGACTGAGTCTTAAGGTTACAGCGGAAGGAGGAGCTACAGCAGCACATTCCCGAAGGACAGGAGACAGCTGCAGGAGAAGTACCTTCGCTGCTCTGGTCACAGCACTAATCGGCTGTTGCAGGTTTTGGGATAAATCGCATCGCAGGATAATAATAAATGGCAAACATGGGGGACAGCCTGGGAAGCACTAAAGGGATAGGGCAAACCTATGAACATGTATCTAAACCACTATATGTTAATCTCCAGCACTGCACAAAAACAGTGTTATTTGGTGTGTCCAAAGTCACCCAACATTCCACGGAACAACAGAGAGACACAGGCTGAACGAAAAACAAGAGCCAGGAGAGGCAGAACCAGAGGTAGAATGGTGAGTAGGAGGTGGAGAGCTTGTTCGTTTTAAATAAGAGGGCAGCAAGAGGTCTGGAAAAACAAAAAACGCAGCAGAAGGAGAGGAGAGAGAAGAAAAGAGGAACGAGTGGAGGGAAAGAGGGATGGAGAGAGGTGGAGGGGTACTCACTCGGCCTCTACCTGAGCCACAGGGCATTTGTACTGCGCAGTACTGAACAGACAGATATCGGCATACTGTCGCACTGTAGGGAGAGAGCAGGGACACACAGCAGGGTTAGAGGGGCTGGAGAGAAGCACAGTCACACATGCAAATGCACACACGCAGATACCAGCACACGCACACTGATGAAAAAAAACATTCTAATGATGCAAATTAGAATGATTTTACAGAGGGAATGATTAAATAAAGGTGAAGTCAAAAAAGTCATGTAGTGTACATAAAAGATAACAAAAGAACAACAACCTGTGTAATATATTTGAGCGATGAAAACATAAACACACACAAATACAATCAAATGAATACTCACACAACTCACACACCTCACACACCTCACACACCTCACACAACTCACACAACTCACACAACTCACACAACTCACACAACTCACACAACTCACACAACTCACACAACTCACACAAAAGGAAGAAGAAAAAGTCAGAAAACGGTATGAACAAACAACATAATCCATATAATCCATATAATTCCACTTAATGCATGCAGATGTCCAGTAACACTGAAGTAGACAAACAAAATTATCTTAAATATTGAAGTACCAGCAACTAAACACGTGTCAGGTTAAGCACCCTAAAAGCACTCTAAAAAAATTAATCACTGCTGCCCAGGTGTTTCTGTGGAAACCCAATCATTAGATCACATATTAACTCTTCTGGTGGACGTCAAAAGAATTGTTGATGAATAAACACTCGACCCACTACGAATAAGGACAATGTAAAATGGAAGTAATTGAGCATAACAGAATAATAGAATAAAGAATAACAGACAAAGCATAAAACATAACATTAACCCTAAGCACCTGAACAATTTGGAAGAAATGCAACACTTCTAATAAAAAACAGTTCTTTACATTACAGGAACCTTGTGTCATGCTCATTCATCATTCATTGAATTAGAGCTCCCAAACTTAAAAAATAAATGTTTCGGTGTTTGTGTCTAATTTTTTAAATGTTGTCTTTTTATTTTTAAACTTTTTTGGACTTTTTTTAACACACATGGGATTCTAAGGGTTAATGTGGCCAAATATCCCTCCACATGATTACCCATTCAACTACACAGTAGGTTGCCTTATTACCTGAGATTTTGACTCGTTTGACAGTTTTGGTGGAGTTGTTGGTGACATGGACATTGACACTGATGGGCTCTCCATGGTAATAGAGCTAGAAAACAGTGAGAAATATAAAGAGATCTTGAGAAAACTCCAAACACATCTGTGATTAAGTTTTGAAAAGATCACAACTCGGCCTGACAAAATACTTTTCACCACATCAGGCTTGGGTTTATATTCACATTGAGTGTGTGAACTCTGAATCACTTTATTTCTCTTTCCTCCTTTGGTAATATCGTTGTCTATAGCTGCATTCACAACACTTCTGGTGTTTGAGGTGTAAGTCAACTCGCCTCTTAATGAAACCAGTGTTGCCTTTTGGTATAAGTAACAAAAAGAAATTGCATGTTGCCAGAGAGGAACAGTGTGGTGAGTGGTTCTTAAAAGAAGCATTCTTGTGAATTAAATGATGAAGAGTAGCCATTAACAATGGTCTAATTCAGGACCCCTACACTGGTATGGAGCAATTACATTAAATAACCTTTTAAAAATCTCACATTTCATTTACAATCATGGTTCTTTAGCGAACTCAACTTGTTCCTCTTTGGCACCGTTCAAAGAAGTCTTTGTGGCACCTTCGTTAAGGAGTTTGTCACGGCAGATCTTCCCCCTTTGCTTGTTAAGCTTGCCCAACTGAATTGCATGTTTTTACAAATGGCAGCAACAGCAAGAGGAAATGTTGTTCAACATGGCTAAAAGATGTTCAGAAGATGATGGATGCCTTTCTCTGCTGGGGATTAGCAAATCCCACAAATATATAATGATACTAATTTCTGTTGGCATATTATGTGTATTACAATATAGCCCAGCATAATTTATTCAGCACAAATGCTTAGAAAGAAAGCAAATCTTTGTAAAAACATGTCTGCAATTAAATTTAGCATCATCAGTCAGTCCTGGTCAGATAAGTTCTCTAGGATGCAGGTATGGGTGGGTTTCATTTCATTCTCATACAGTCCTCTAGGATGCATACACAAGGTTATACTACAAGAACACGGTTAATCACATAGAACAACAGTGTATGTGTTTTGAGTGCATTTTTAAATGTGTTTTAACACCTCTTTGTCAAGCGAAGCCTCCAAGTGTAGGGAGCGGTCAGACATGAGGAAGCTGCGTGTGGTCTCCACCATTGGCTGTGGCCCTGGTTTCTCTGGAGCATACTGAACTTTACGGATTACCAGCCTCACTGAGTTCCTATGAAAATAAATAAACACAAAAGGCTTAACAGCCATCCCAGCAACCGGTCCACACAGAAATATAAACACAGCCACACACATTATTACCTGGCTCTCAGTGCACACAGGCCACAAACAAACTTTAATATCGACTGGACAACACAAACATCCCTAAGCGCCTCCTTGTATACTGAAGACACACAATTACACATTGTGTTCAGAGAGTGGATACATGTAAAAGTCAGCCTCTGCACCTTTTGTGTATCTTCTCCTCCACAGATTTGGCACAGAAAGCTCTGATCTCGAAGTCTACACCACATGCCTGAGTGACCAAAGGTGGGGATATGTTAGCAGGAACATAACTAAAAGGTCAGAAACTGCATATGCGAGATTGCGTTTGGTTTTACCTTGCCCGTATCCTCTGGTCCTGGCTGTAAAGTGACTGAGCAGGGGAGATTCTGAGGAATCTAAAAAGCAACAACACAATAAATAAGCATAATCTCAATTAACCTTCTGGCCCTCCTCATTTTTTACTATAGACTCAGGGCCCTTGTGGACACTTTTGGCCAATTGAAACCCATGAAAACAAAATGTAATAATTCCATCCAGATTACATCATTTCTCAAGTGTTGAGTTTAGAATGAAAGTGTTTTAACCTGAAGTGTGTGATTTAACAGTGTAAATAACAAGGAACTTGTAGTTTTCATGACAATTGGATGTATGGAGTATATTATTGACATATTTAATTAAATTAAATTAAATTAAAATGTAAAGATATCAAATATCTCCAGGCCCTTGGGGAGGGTGAAGTGGACGCAAATGTCCCACAGGAGGCCCAGAGTGTTAAAACTGAACATACAAGGGCAGGTTTGTAATAATGCTATATCCTACTTTTAAGCCTACTTTTTTGCTTAGTGACTGTATTACTGGCACTTCACCATTCATATTGAGGTTTGTGATAACATTATAATCACAGTTACAGTCATCAAGGGTAGCTGATTGTTGAAGTAGTACCCAAAGAGTGGTTTAATGCTTTTATAAACTGGAACCAAAAGTGATTAAACTTTAAATTAACTATATTTACGTTTACATTTATGGCCTTTAGCTGACGCCCTTATCCAGACCGACGTACAACAGTGCTCAAGTAATCCACAACAGTATCAAGGGCCTGTAGAGCAAGATATATGGAAGACGCCATTAAAAACTTTCCATGTATGTGGTTGGTTAAAGGTAGGCTATGGTTGCTAAACAACACAATCATCAAAGATCAGTCCATGAAGAGCACAATTACTTTTAATAACTGTATTAATACATATAATTCAGCTGATGTGTGGTCACATGTGGTCAAGCACTTTGATCAAGCACAATGCCTTCAAATGTGACTCATGTTTTAGGAGAAAACAATTCATTTCATAAGCAGTAGTATACAATTAACAAGCCAAATGAGTAATTAGCCAATAGCCATGTAATGGAATTGTAATTACAGTGAAGTTGAATGGGTGTGCATGCTGCCCAAGCTTTTTGAGCAGTCGCTCCTGGAGGCGGCTGAGTGGTTTGCGCTCCTCAGGCAGTGGGGGGAAAGCTTGGAAGGTGGAGATGTACAGATCCTTTCTGAAGGACAGGCCAAGCACATCTAGGTCCTCACGACCATAACGGAAGGCACACGTCAGGGTCACAAACACTGGAGAAAATGGAGAGAGAGAAGAAGAGAGTGAAAAAAGGCAAGTTCAAATATGACCATAAGAGATGTAGATACTTTAAGGAGTACATTCAGTTTCACATTTGATCTTAGAAATGCAGAGAGATGAAACAATATCTCTTTCCCAGTGCTTGTTAAAAAAACTATGCCTTTAAAAAAAGTTACAAAGAACAAATCAATTCACTCACCTTTTCTGTCTTTAAGGTATTCTGGGTCAATCAAAAGTACTCCATCTATGGTCAGATATAAGATAAAGTTACAAATTTTGTGTGGCAGGACACACAAAGTCCCACACATGAAGATTTATCTCCTTAATTCTGCTCGTGTCTATGTTTCACAAGCCTTCAGAACTGATGATGCAGTGAAGTGCATGAGAAAGTTAAACGCAAAAGTGAAAACTCAGAATTCAGGAAGGTGATTTTCCTCCTCGACATTGTACAATGCTGAGACTCTGTTATAAACTCTGAGAGGTTGAGGAACAACCCCAGTGTAAGATCCGATTGGTTTCAGAATATTAGCAAAGCACCAGCATAACATTAGGTTACAATAACAGTATGTTTAAATACAGGGACATCGTCAACTATGAACTACTATCTAGACTTAATGAAAACCCTACTATGTTTCTAGTACTACAGACATAGAAAATAGGAAATGTCCTAGTCATGTGCCATCTATGGAATTAAGCGATATTTTAATCTGAAGTTCCTTTTCAATTATATTATATGTATGTTTATTGTTTCTAAATGAAACTCTGTGTACAATGGAGTACAAAAAGATTAGCTTTAACAAAATAAACTTACACATGCATTACTAAACAAATTTCCATAGAATATATGGTTCTGATGCCCCTGAAACACACCTTCTATTTAGTGCATTTAACATTTTGTGACCCACTGCTATCTTGATTGTACTTTTCTAATCTCATATTAAAGCTCACAATGCCCAAGAACAAGTGTCAGTAACCTGAGGCTGTGGAGAAGCGGAACTGCTTGTTGGAGATCGATGGAGAATATTTTGTTTCACTGGATCAATGGAGTATATTTTTGGGGAGAGTTGGGGAGTTGTTTATATTACAGAATTAAAGACACAACACCAGTACCTGATCTCCCAACTGAACCTATGGCTGAAAGCTATCAAATTCTCACAGCAATGTTCCAACATCTAGTGTAAAACCATCTAGTGTACAGAGAAAATACTTTTCTGCACCAAAAGAAGACTCAAAACTTCCTAAATACCCTTCGTTTCATTTAGAATGCAGGTGTCTACAAACTTTTGGACACACAGCATAATCCTGTTATTTAATCATATTAAACAGTCACTTTTTCATCTACCTTGCTTACTGCCTACCATTTTTTTTCTTTTGTTTGGACAGTTGCAAACACTCCACTACATTTTGTAATTGTGCACACCAAACAAGGCTCATCAGAACAGGCTTCCTCTTCTTGCTTCATCATTGTACTGCTGCACAATCTGCCTGTTTAAATATTTGACCCTTGACAGAGCAGCACATGCTGCTGTTATTTAATAATGACAGATGAGCATTGAAATACTAGCCTGGTCATTCCAAATCCACTCCTGAATAAAGAAACTTTCATTTTCAGAAATTCATTTCTCCACTAATTTTTATTTTGTTGCAGGCAAGAAAGCAATTCTGTAGTATTAATAGAGTTCTATCACTTCATAAAAAACTGAGTATAACATAAAGCTCTGTATTAAAAAAAAAAACTTTTTTATTTCGTTTTTTTTTTTAAATACACTGAAGCTTTTGTTACAGGAAATTGCCTATTTTCACTGCAAATGTATACAAAATTATTATATTACTCCAACATTTCATATATTTATGAATAGTTAAACATTTTCCCACTTTTTACTATAATGTTGCTCTCAGTGTTTTTTTCCTCAAATAGGTCTCTGTGTGATACCTGCTGAGCTTATTTTTCATTGGGTTCAGTTAAAATTCCATGTCATACCCTGTAATGCCTTGTTTTGTTGCATAGTAGTAGATAATGTCAGTGTTCAGCAACCAAACAGGCAAACCATTAATTATAAAGAAGTCGAGATAAAGCTTCATTACAATTCCCCTTTGTTCTGTATCTGTACCTAAATGAAAGGAAACTACTCTTAAATCAAAAAGGTTGAAAGTAACTGGGTGCTTATAAGCCTACACGAGTTTCTGACCAATCAAAGAACACTCACGTGCGATTTACATTCAAAGCAACCAAACCAAATGAAAATAATTAATTGTAGCAAAAGCCCAAATTCTGGAGTGAACTTTAGCAAATAAAGTATTGAGAAGCTTTAGTCAAACAGGTAATAATTACAATAAGCTCCATGAAAAAGCTTGAAACGTGAACCATACCTCTCCATGACATGCATACAGTACACCCACACCCACACACTCACATACACACACAGAGTACAGACAACGCCACTACCCCCAGGAGACACACACACAGTACATGCTACACACACACATGGTATACACACACACACACACACACACACACACACACACACACACACACACACACACACACACACACACACACACA
>JBBKCR010000012.1:10581542-10595040 GCA_037577295.1 Ladigesia roloffi | reverse complement strand
GGTGTGTGAGTGTGTGGGTGTGAGTGTGTTGGTGTGTGTTGTACTGATGTATCACTCCCTGCATCTCCAATGTTAAAGGCCAGCTAATAGTTTTTCTTCAACAACCAGCCAATACCAGCAGTTTTGGAAAAGCCCATAAAAAGCCTTGGATGGTTTTGCACAGCAGACCTCAAAGATTTTGCAACTTAAGGACACAACTGGTGGTCTCAGAATAATAAAAAAACACGGCTCTCCTGGGGGTTCAGAAGGTGTGGTGTTTCCAGTTTGGTTTATTGCCCTGCCTCATGTGGCCAGTCCCCAAGCACGAGGTCACACTATCCCATGCCAGGTGGTTGGAGAAAATAGTGAGCACCCAATGAAAGCAGTGGCTGGGCCTACCCAGTTGCTTGAGCAACATAGGACTTGATGGGAACAGAGATTTTCTTTACCAACATCAAGCCTTATGGAAGAGTTTAAATGCACCAAAGCAAGATTGGAAATGATGCTCAAAGAGTTCAAAGAAATGTGGAATCCAGCCATCGTGGTCACAGAAGCAAAGGCAACACAGAGACATAATGGGCCAAGTACAGCATGGCACAGGGGGACTTGGCCTAGGATCATAAACACCCTCGTGGAGGAAGGCTACACCAACTGAATGCTGTCAGCTGGTTATGGAAGGCTAAGGTTCATTGTTAGAGCCACTGATGATGTTCTGCCCTCCCTAGCAAGATTAAATCTATGGCTCAGAGAGGACCCAGGCTGCCACACCAGTACAGTCTCAGCAGCCTTCAAACATATCCTGGTGGGCTGCAAGACCAGCTTGGCACAGGGAAGATACACCTGGCACCAAAATCAGGTATTGAGGTGTTTAGCATCAGTGCCAGAAGACAAAAGGACCCCGCTCACTGCCATCCCCCCAAAAGGTCAGCTTGCTCTCTCACACTTCACATCTTTTTTTCTGTGGAGGTAAAAAGCAAACCAAGTCCTCACACCCACCTGCATGCCTGCTGACAAAATCCAGGGACTGGGAAATGTGTACTCTGTACATCAGAGACTCACCTTCTTGACTGAAGTCGCACAGACCAACATTCGTCCTGACCAGATCCTATGTCCTCATTGTGGATTTCACAATCCCGTGGGAGGACTCCATTGAAAGGAATAGGCAGCGACACACTGAACTCCCAGTAGAGGCTGGGGCAGGAATGGAAAGATAGGGTGTGGCTGTTGGACGTGGGCTGTAGGGTTTTTTTGGAGAGGTCTACCACAAGGCTGCTCAAGGAGGTGGGCATCAGAGGTCAGGCCCAGCCAAAGGTCATTAAAGATCCTGCCAACAACGCAGTATGGGCTTCCAAATGACCATTTCCCCCCATTTAACACAGCCCGATTTGATCAGCCGGGGTTGAGCCTTCCACAGCTGAGGGTGTATTGTAATAAAAACACCCTGTGAACTGATGATGTGTTGCAGGTGTGAAAGTGAAAAACAGGATGGAAGTTTAAACACTCATCTCATCAAGAGCATGTGGAAGGTGTTGTCCATTTAAAGCAAGTGCTGATCTACTAGTTATTGTAAAACCTCATGTATGCCTGTACACATTAAATAGAAGAATGTATTTACAAAACCCTGTAAGCAACATCTCTCACAAATTATATTAGATACATGATTCTAATATAATATAGACTAGTACCATGTTAGTGTCACACACACACACACACATGTATATATATAAACATGTACAGTGGGAATGGGAGAAATTATTATTTGATCCCCTCTTTTATGGCGAGAGACAGAATATCAACCAAAATTCAAACAATGTTACATAAAATTGTCATTTTGTGAAATTGAAGTATTGGATCCTAAACAACCCAGACAGACTTCTGGCTCCCACTTACTGGCTGTGTGCTCATATTGCACAGAGATAATAATCAATCTATCAATTACAGAGACTCCAGATCTGAACTTACTATGTGTATAAAGCACACTTATCCACAGAATCAGATTCTTTCATTCCAACCTCTCCACCCCATGAACAGGACCAAAGAGCTGTCAAAGAATGTCAGGGAAGATGTTGTAGACCCACACAAGCCTGGAACGGGTTACAAAACCATCAAGAAGCTTGGTGAGAAGGTGACCAAGCGGTTGCTATTATTTGAAATGGGCCTTAAGTTGTTTCTGTAAACAGGGGTGGGCCAGATGTGTGCAAACCTGATGACTGACTACAAGAAACATCACTGCTCTCCTCGCAAACAAGGGTTTCTGTACCCAACAAGCTGGTTTTGCTTGGGTATCAAATCTTTATTTCACTCAGTGAAATGAAAATCAATGTAGAACATTTATTTAACATGTTTTGTTCTTGATGTTTCATTGATATTTTGTCTCTCCATATTAATGAAACTACCTCATCAATTAGAGGTAGTTCACATCATGTTTTTGTAAGTCAGCAAACGTATAAATACAGCAGGGGGTCAAATAATTATTTCTACCTACTGTATATTTGATTACAGGCAGTGCTATTATTGAAATAGCAGTATATGTGACCCCTGAGGAACTATTTTTATGCTTTATTTCCTCATGTGGCTTCCGGATAATTTACTGATGCTGTTGCAAATAGGAAACATAAACTGTAAAACCTGTCATGTTCATGATGCCTGAGAGAACTTCCAGGTTTTGGATAGAAAGATTCTGGTCTGTATGTAAAAAATCAATGCTTACAAGGAAAGCCAGAGTCTAGTAATAGCTTAAGGACCATCTTTAAGGTCTTTTGCTTTGAGAACTTCTTAAATCAGATCCTTCTCTGTAATATTTGCAGAATAAAAAATCCACAGTGTAAACAGAAGCTTGTTTTTACATATCTGAACAGAAGCCGTTTTTTACATAATTAATAGCCCCAGATGACACAGAAATGCTTGTTTTACCTAGTTTTTCCCTGTAAAATTATCACTTTGGATGTGGATTGGAAAATTGAAGTATTTCATGGTTAATACTGCATCAAAACATTGTTGAAGCAGTGTTGAGATCGGAAATATGTCTTGATCTAGCTTTGCATGTAGTGTGCAGTGAAGCTAATATCACTAAAAATGAATTCTCTTAACAAATAGGTGCCAAGAGGGGTTCTTGGGCCCAAAAGAACCACTTTTAATCACTTTAAAAACAGTAACGGTTGTTTAGCGATCCTATTTTGTAAAATTAATGTGAGTGAGAAGAACCATGTCAAGTACAAAGAACATCCACATGACGCAAAGGTTCTAGAAATCACCGTTAAATTGGAAAATAATCTTGGAACTACACTGAATGTTCTTTGAAACATTGAAAGGCTTTTCAAGCTCACAAATCCCTTTATCAACAATAGCTCTTTAAGCACAATTGCTCCACTATGGCATCACTCAAGGAACCTTTGGGTGATCTTTTTAAAGAGTAAATGATCATTGGTCCCTACATCAATGGGAACAAACCCTCTTCCCGTAGAAATGGGACATTTAAGATGCCACCCTGATTATGATCACACTTATGGATCTGATGTAGTCAAATTGTTTAAAAGTTAAAAAGGTTAAGCACGTTATTAAAAGCATTTTTTTTTGTCACGCAGAGTTGGTCATTGTCCTCTTAAAATGGAACCATGTGATGTCTCAAAGCAATTATCTTTTATTCTACATAACGAACTAGTAAAAAATGATCAATCACTTACGAGGTCATGTCAGAAAGATACACTCCAGAATGTTATCGCTCATTAATCTCTTATTCTGAACAATTAGATCTGTGATTAGTACAGGGGTCAGAACTTTTTACCATTACAAAAATGGGACTTGCTTGAAAAAAAAAGAGTAAAACTTGTGTTACACTCATGATATCCTGCATATGGATTTACTTTATTTTAGTTAATTCTTTGCATGTGTATATAATATACATTCATTAGCAATAGGAGTGCAGGATTTAGCATGGCTACACAAATGTAGCAGAAGTTTTCAAATTATCTTTACAGAGAAAATAACATGAACTTGGGGATCCTGGAAGAACAAATAGGCATGCTGACTCACTTAGGGCAAGACTGTACACTAATAATACTACTGACGTTCAGTTCTCCTTAACTCCCGTAATAAGTCCTTAAGCTGTTCTATTTAAACCTCATTTAAAGCATCAGGAGAAAAACACCCAAACACAAACAGCAGCCAGACAACAGGAAGACAAAGGTACAGACCAAAAGAGGATAGAGATAATCTAATAAATCCACACAATGGGCTTCAGCAGCGTAATTAGATTAAATGCTTCTGCATCACTCTGGCCGTGAACCCCTGACATCACTGGAGAAGACATACCATTAGCTAAATATGCCAATGAAGCTTACAAAAGCTTGGCCACCCTCCCACTGAGAGTAATAGTAGTGGTTAAAGGAGGCCCGCTGTTAGAACAAGAACTAGCTTTCTCTCAAGGGACTCCTCAGTAGTATGTTGGCATTTCACATGTGATGGGTTGCTACTTCAAACAATATTGTGACTCATATAAGTAGTCGTTAAAGGTATAACAATATGCCAACGTTTATGAAATCCTGAGCAAATGTTATCATAAAGAACACTGGGAAAGTTCTACTGGGAACAACCGGTTATCTTGTATTTCTCTTCATCATCATCATTTAATCATCAAATTATGATTAAAATTATGGAAAACACTAAATTTTATTGCACGGGTCACAATTTGTTGTTTTATTTTTAACATTTTAAAGTGAGTATCAGTAGTAACATCATTAGTAAGTGTACAGTAAATTGTGTGCTCTATGGAGAGAATGCATCTTTATTTTAGTTTTTTAAATCAACTAAACATGTGCATTGCTCTAGAGCTTTTGCATACAATGTAAGATGTTGTTATTAGATCATGAAATATCAGCCTCACAGTTCAATACATCCAGGTATCAAACAAAATATCTCCTAAAAATTTTGCTTCCTCTGTACCTTGAGAGAAGGAAGGAAACTTAAGCGTTTATTCGCTCAGGGCTAACATTACTTGGCTGGCACATCATTATGACATGTTGCACATTGATAATAATGTTAAATGCTTTAATACAGTGGTCTTCAAACTGGTCCTCGGGGCCCCTGAGACCAACCACATTCCATCTGTATTCATATTGTGTTAGGTTGAATCAAAACCGTGGACCGCCAGGGGGGCCTAGGGACCGCTTTGAAGACCACGGATCTAATATAATGAAAATGGGAATGTTCACATGTGAAGACAAGCACTGCTCATTTGCCAGGTACTGACAAGTTTGTAGAATTCAGATACTTCAAAATCATGAATTTGGTGAAAGAAATCACTCCTGGTGTGTGATTTACAGGTGCTTAGTCAGTGGGTGTGGGGTCTCTGCTTAAGTGCTTTCAGTAAAGGAGATTTAAAAAAATGACACGCTTATAAAAATTTAATCCATTTAATTTCAAATGTAGCATCCTAAACATATAAAAAAGAAAATCTTAAGATACAGATAAGTACAGATTTATCGTCAACAGTTGCACTTCCCCCAACCTTCTGTTCACGTGGAACATTAGGCTCACACAACGGTTAATATTAAAAATGCACCTAGCTTAAAACATGCTAAAGAAAATCTTCCACATAGCTGTCGCCGTCTCCTGCGCTCATAAGCCCAAGAGTCTTTCGGGGATGAGTTACCGCTTTACGTAGTGTATTAAACTACATCAACTACGTACCAAGCATTTCCCAGCATGCACCACAGCAGCAGTATGCTGGCAGAAATCGCCCCTTTTGTACTGATCTGAGACCGGTTTCTCCCTTTCTCTCTGAATGGTGCCATTCAGGGCTGGGGAAAGGAAAGGCTGGTGCCAGACCAGTACACCAGAGGATCTTCGGGGACAGAAATCCGCATCACTTGCCCTAATACAGGTGCAGCGTGGAGGCTCCAATGACACCTTGATACACACAACACTGAGCAGAGTAGCAAAAATCAAACTCTAGTCAATAATATACTGAGTTACATACAAGTTTAGACAACCCATAAAAAATAAAACAAACAAATAAACAAACAAACAAAATCATAATGTGTTTATATATGGCAGTGCTACCACTTGTGTAAATGATCTGATATAGTCAATGAATGGAAGCAAATGGTAGTCAGGAAGACACTGGGCTGTCATGATGATACACACACACACATACACACACACACACACACCACACGCACACTCTCTCACTAACCTGGAGGTAGGAAGCTGCTTCTGTTCTCCCTCACAGTAACTGTCCTTTCCTCTCAAACATCACAAACTAATTCGTGATCATCGAAAATAATAAGTGATGCACCAAAGACCAACAGTGTATTCCTACTGCACTTGATCCAGACGAAAAGTTCAATAATAATAACAATAATGGCAATAATAATAATAATAATAATGATAATAATAATTCTAGCTTAGACACTACAAAAACGTGAAATCTACTCGTCATCCTCATCCTCTTCATCGTCGTCATCTTCTTCGTCATCGTCATCATCGTCTTCTTCATCGTCCATGCTGCTCTTCATCATGGGTTTAGGGGCCATTGCCATCATGCCCATGCCCATACCAGAGCCCATATTCACAGCCATATTCATACTGCCCATACCGCCGCCGACCTTGCCCTTGGATTTGTACTCAGCAATGTCCTGGGAAGGAAAGGAAGGATTACTTTTAGTTAAAAGGTTTCTTAGGCTGACTTTCTAAATAATCTGTATCTGTACAATTAGTTTTGACATTTTTGACACAAAAAAAAAGAAAACCCACTCAGAAAACATTTAAAATAGAATTCAGTGGGCACCTGCTGCTTGGCTTATAATTTAAAAGTGTTAAGAAACAAGTTTTTTGTTTTTGTCTAAATACGTGAAAATTAACTGGTGCAGATGGGACAGGCAGAAATCAGGTTAAAAGATGCTGGAATGACTGGGGCTTGGGGTTGAGCGTTTGTGGGAGGGTACTGTATTATGCTGTGTGATATTTTTTAATGTTATGTGATATCAATGTACAAAATTAAAGCAACTACCTGATTATGTAAATTCCACTGTTTTACAAATATGTGAACTACTCAATAAATATATCTTGGGGGAAAAAATGTTGGAAATGTTCGAATGAGAACCTCATGTAGCACAGCAATAAATTACTATATATACATTTTCTAGCATACATATTATATATGTATATACTTTATCCTATACAAGCTGTATAACGCACCATCCAATTGAACTGTAATGATTGTATTGAAAAATCTGATGACAGTCCGTGGAATGCGCATACACACACACACACACGTGTATCCGTGTGTGTCTTTCTGTATGTGTTTGTGTGTGTGTATCTGTGGCTACATTTCAGTGCTTTCCAACCCTGGTGCTGGAACACAAACTAAGCCTTAATAATTAATAAGCCTTTCTGAGAAAACACTCTTTCAGAACCAGAGTTGGAAGCTAAAACACAGGGTTGTTTTCCCTGACAGGAATTAAGCCTGGACCGCACAGCTTACCTGAGCTTAATCCTACCTAGCAAACTCCCCCATAGTGTCATGTTATAAAACATCAATGACATACCTATTTGCATGCATTAAATTAAGTATTGTCAGTGTTCTATCAGTGCATTGTACACTGCATATAGATATTAGTCATTACCTGCTGGTACTTGTCCTTCAGTTTGTTTGATTTCATTACATAAGGCTGCTTATGAGCCTCTGTAAGGTTGTTCCACATCTCGCCAAGTTTTTTGGCCACCTCTCCAATACCCATGTGAGGATATTGGGCCTTGATTTTGGGACGATGCTCTGAGCAAAAGATGAAGAAGCCAGAGCTACAGAAGACAAAATATGTGTTTAATAGTATTTATAACATGCTAATGACATATATTTTATTCCTTTATATGCTTATTACTGAGGTAGTAATTTGAATCATATTCAGTAAATACACAACTTACAAAGTAACTACTACAAAACTAATCATTTATATAGTTATAAGCACACATAAATGTCCTAGGGAGTTTAATGAGGTTCGAAAACACAGTGGTAAAGGCTTATTCTTCAAATACCTAAACATTACTGTTATGGGAGAAACCTGGACAATATGGGTTTGTGCTAATGACTATGGGTCATACTTACGGTGGTCTCTTAGGAGCATTGGGATCCTTCTTCTTTCCTCTCTTGCCAGTGTAGTGCATCATCTCCTGGTCGTACCGCACTTTGTCCTGTTTGGCCATGTCCTCAAACCTGCATTTTTCTTTTCCTGACATTGCCTAGAGAAAGAAAAACAAAGGTTAGAGAAAAAAAAATTACAGCAAAGAATACGAATTTGGGGGCCATGATGTTAAGAGTCATTAGGGTATTGTTGCATTCCAGAAACATAAAATGAACCAACCTTCCATCGAACAGAGCACTTTTTGGAGAATTCAGCAAAGTTGACTGGAATCTCGGGACTCTTCAACTTGTGCTCCTCACGACACGTCTGGACAAAGTATGCGTAAGCAGACATCTTGCCCTTGGGCTTCCTTGGGTCCCCTTTAGCCATCTTGGTTAGATAGGGGGTTGCTGGTGTCTGATAGTATTCTCTGATCAGAAGTATTAATCTGAAGGAATAAATGGCACCCATATTAATAATTCATAGGGAAGTGGGAAAAAAATTATTAGTGGAAAAATTACATCTGAATGTGCTTGAATGTGTTTAAAGCTGAAGAAATACTAAGCAGACCTAAGAAAGCGGAGCCCATTAAAATTCTGTGTTGAGGTGATGCTTGTCATTTTGCAGAAGGCTGGACCAGCAGACCCTCCCTTACTGTGTGGGGGATGTGAACTGATTATTAATGAGACTGATTGTGCCTCAGTGTCCTATATTATAAATTATTTATTCATAGCATCTTGTTTTTGTTTTTTTTGGTGGAGCATATTTTATATACTAATTGTCTGTACGCCAGTATTACACATATTCTACACTGATTTTTTATTTTTATTTTTTGCATATTTCATATTTTTCATAAAATATTCGTTAATGATCATGACTGATATTTGCCTTAAAGTTAGCGATAGTGGCTGTAGGAGGCTATATGACTTCGGGCTAAATTTCCTTTTAGAATAAACAAATTTAAAAAATTTATTTATTTTGCCACAGCGGCATGTTCTCTAGACACCACCTCCCCCAAAAAATGTATTTTCTTTGTTTTTATTTTTTTGTCCAACTTTGACTAGTTTTATTGGACGCGTCTCAGTTAGGTGCCCTGGCTGATGCTTGGAGCCCACACGGAGCAACAGAAAGGTCATCAACACGAATTATTCATCTTCCATTTTGTGAAATGCGTCCTCATGAGAAAGAATTATCTTTGTTTTGCTCAGTCTTTTACTCGTTTTTTGGAGTTTCTTTCCACGCTCCTTAGTTTTCTCAGTTTGAAAACTCCCTGTCTGAAACCTTTCCCTCCCAGTACTGATATATAGAGAGCAGTATGCCTAGGCTGCTCGGAGCAGAGCTGCTTGCTGTTTCAGCTCCCATTCATTAAAATGGCTTCTGTAGGGGGAGCAGGAAGGCTGGGGCTGACTAACAAAGCCACGCACACCCCCCCTTCTCTTTCAAGGACGATTTCTGCAAATCCCGAAGGCTCCGTAAAGGAAAAACAATCTTATTCTCTACAACAAACGTTCTGTTTTTGTTTCCTGACCCGTTTCTACGCTGTCATGCCATATTTTAAACGCATTTATCTGTTTTGTAAAGTTGGAGCCCTAGCTGTCGCTTGGTGCATTGCCGCTTCTAACAAAGACTGCGCGCCAGCCATTTCCAATGCGAGTCCCTCTATCAAAGCTGTCAAGTTCAAAAAGCTATTTAGGCACCGAAAATCACTCTGATTTTAGCACGAGAAGGTAGAGATAGACAAGTCGAGTCGAAAACGGAAAAAAAACAGTATTTCCCGAGCTCGTGCGAATGATTTTTTTCTCAAAAATCGCGACTCGCTTCTGCGTGTAGGAACAGCTTCTTGTCAGTGCTTTAAATCGCCAGCCATTTTAATACAAGGCAAGCGTGATCGTTGGGAGTAGGATGCTGATAAAAGCCTAAAACACACTTCTGCTCCCCCGATCGTGTCTTGCTTTGCACGGTTAAATAGAGAGTCAAAAAACAAAACGAAAACGAATATTTCCCGTCCGAAAACGAGTCGCAACTGAAAGATGCCATCAAAATGGGCTTGCACTGGAAAGAAGGGCAGAGTGAACTGGAGCCAGGACACAGCCATCTTCAGCGTGGGGAATCCGGGCAAAACACGCACCAAATAACTTTTCATCACTCATATTGTTATGGAAAACACACAACACGCATATGGATAGCTGTTTATACTTTGATTTGCCGTTTCGCACAATCGAGTAAACTGCAAAAATATTTTTTTCTCCGTGATGTACGCACAAATCTGGAAATATAAGGACCATGTATTGATGATATCACTACAAAAGGCGTGTTTGCATTTTAAACACATGAATTCTTATTGTTTACATTGGTTTTTCGTTAAAACATAAAAAATACATAACAATATATAATAACTCTACAGCTTCTGGTTGTAAAACGTAGAAAACCGTTTGAGAATGCGTAAACACACAATCAGTGTGTCAGAGTAGGTTCATAAATTGTTGCCATTGGCACATACCTGTGTTATGGAGTTGCCTGAAGTCTCTGCTCCGTCCTTCCTTCTCTCTGCTCTTATAAACCAGGCGCAGCCTCACCAGCTCCATCCGAGACCGGCCTGATTGGTTAGTGGCCTCGTCCGTTCAAAACAACCTCCAATGCTGCTGATTGGCCCACAGCGTACACACATTCAGCGATTCTGCTCTCTGATTGGTTCCGTCTGGCCAGAAAACTGCTACTGAAATAAACACAGAGTTTTTGAGAGACTGAGAGTAAGGGTTCAGCACACATGAGCCTTTTCTCTCTCACACTCAGCTCTTCGTGTGTATCTGCTGTGGCTCAGTGGTTAGGAGCTGCTTGAGGGAGCTGGTGGCCTAGTGGTTTGGGATTTGTCACTGTGATCAGACAGTCGTGGATTTGAATCCATGGTCTGTTCGTAGCACCCCTAAGGCACCATCCCCACACGCTTTGTTCCAGATGCTGCTTCACCTGGTAAATGGGTTCAATGTAGAAAAATAATTTTGTGTTGTGGTGCCTTGAATTGGACACTTTACTGTGTTGTTATCACAATATTAAGCGATGTTAAAGTGCACTCTTAAAACTATGCATGAATATACCACAGCATAGTGAACAATTAGAAATTATTTGTCTTTTTTAATCCATTCACCTAGAGAAGCAGTGGGCAGCTACCGACAGTGTCTGGGGACACTTTGCTCATGGATAACTCAGTGGTGCCCCTAACAGTCCTGGGATTCAAACTCACCTCTTTCCAATCACAGGGGCATTCCACTAACTACCAGCTGCCCCAAAAGGTCAGAGGAAGGTGTTAACATGGGCTTTGGCACTTTAGACCACTCAGCCAAACTGACACAACATTAAACTGCTGGCATCTATATACACTTCGAGTGAAAAGTAGAGCATGTTTGCAGGTGTGAGGTGCCTGCCGAGCTTCAGGCAAGTTGCAAATACAGTGCAAATGCAAAATACATGTTTAGGTATACATCTGTTTGTGGTTTATGTGTGTGACACTTACTGTATGTGCATGCACATATGGTGATAATTTATTGGCCCATTATGCATCTTTGACTCATACTAATATATACAGAGAGCATCTCCTATATTGATACACTGTCTATCCTCTTGCACTGCTCCCTACATAAATATTTTTGGAGTACTCTCCTCTGGTTATCACATTTGTGAAACTTGTGGTTCTTCAAGTTTAAAGCTACTTTGGCTAAAAGCGTCTGCCAAATTAATGTAATATAATATTCATGTTGGATAATGCAATATACTGCATGTTTCTACTGCAATTTCCATAAAATACAGGTTCAAATAAATAATGTTGAATGTATCACATATACCTCAGTGGTGATCCTAGCAGTCCTGGATAATGATTATTTATCACATTTTTGTACAGGGTGTTCAAATGCCTTTTTACAATAAGTTTACAGACAACTGAAAATGGAATCACACGGTTTCTAGGCTTTTTTAGGAGAAAAAGATCCTGCATGAGTCCACGTAGGCACTTTTAAATTGCAGCACTGTTCTATGCAATGTGAGGTTTGTGTGTGTACGTGTGTCTGCTGGCTTGTGTTTGTGTGTGTGTGTGTGTGTGTGTGTGTTTCACATACCCCTTTTACCCTATAGGTGAAAAGTATGGCTGCAAACTATATATTAATTGTTCTGACAATATTGGTTTCCACAATCCTGATATCACAAAATGCCCCCCTAGGCAAGTGAGCCCGTAGCCAATCAGTGTTTTGGCAGAGTGACCAATCACAGCTCTAGGTGAGTATTACTGGGTGTTTTGCTGAATCTAAATATTAACGTAATGCAACAAAAATGAACTTATTATGCCCGTGTTTGGTTTTATGGTTTACCATTTAAAAAGTAAATATTTTAAATGGCCTATGTTCTACATTTTCATTCTATATTATATTTTCCTTGACATTTATGTATTTGTGTACCAAATATAACATTACTAATTCTTCATATTTCATTCTTACATGTTTTCCAACCTCTGTTTGTCCCTTTGAATTAAACAGGTTATTTTTGTCACTGCACCTTTAAGACTAATGTACATAAATGATTATCTTTTCTGATTGGATGCCCTTAATTAGAGCTCATTCAGTGTGGGTCTGAAACACTCTGTAAGTGGAGTTAAGCTACTGAACGGGTGAACAAGGAGTTATGTGTAAATGCTATGTCAGTTTTATGACATCACAAAAAGTTTGAGCTGTTTTTGATGCTTATTTTCCATGAACATCATTTAACTTGAACATTATTTACATATTTAAAGCTTTTTTTTGCCTCAGAAAGGTGATGATATGGGCCATTTAATAGACTGAAATATATTGTAATATGTAGCAGTATACACACAATGCTTATAGCATGCATCCCTTGTAGAGAGACACATTTTGATAAAAAAATAACTACCAAACCTGGGTATTGTATTGTGTATTTTATTATTCAGGAAACTAGTTAAAATGTGGATTCACCAGACGTCTACTCTGATAATCCGATGGCTGATTTTCAAACACAATTTATTTGATGTATTTTTAGTACATTTTGAAGAATAAAGCTGCCACTAGGTGCCAACCTAGGATCATTTTCTGTCTTCTTTTCCAAGCCTCGTTTTCCTTTGTTCTTATCAGTTTATTCGTCATACCCTTGTAAGGAGTATGAGGTTTGTACTCCTGCGTTTGAATAGTGATCTGTAAAGATGTCGTATAAACATAGAAATATTACTGCGTTGTATTTCAGTGCACGACTGGGAAATGGAGGATGCTTGTTAAGCTTGTTAATGCATTCCTTTTTATTGGACATTTTCATACAAAAATAAAATGGGTTATTCCACAGAAAGGGAACCCTTCAGTAAAGGCATATATATATATGTGTATGTGTGTGTCTGTGTACATATG
>JBBKCR010000012.1:10559746-10581442 GCA_037577295.1 Ladigesia roloffi | reverse complement strand
ACACATTCAGTCTCTCCTCAACATCCTCCTCCCAACACACTCAGTCTCTCCTCAACATCCTCCTCCCAACACACTCACCCCAACACACTCACAGTCTCTCCTCAGCATTCTTCTCCCAGCACACTCAGTCCCTCCTCAGCATCCTCCTCCCAACACACTCACAGTCTCTCCTCAGCATCCTTCTCCCAACACATTCAGTCTCTCCTCAGCATCCTTTTCCCAACACATTCAGTCTATCCTCAGGATTCTTCTCCCAACACATTCAGTCTCTCCTTAGCAACCTCCTCTCCCAACACATTCAGTCTCTCCTCAGCATCCTCCTCCCAACACATTCAGTCTCACGCTTCCAGGCTTTTTGTCAGTGCCACTGTCTTCAAAACACCAAACAAGACATCATGGCTGCTTTTACTTCCGTCTTCTAAACCTTCCCTTTCACTCTTGTCATAAATCACTCTTGCCACACTTCTCCACACATTCCACTCTGCTTGACCCCAAGTATTTGAACTCCCCCAACTTCACCAGCTAAAATTAATAATTCGCCAGTGGTCCCTGTCATTTTGGATGGATGAGCACACACCATGTTCAAAACGTTCTTCTGAAATCAAAGGTGTTTATAGAGAAATATACCCCTATACTGCAGCAACAGGATCTTCTATTTTTAACTGTTTTTCAAAAGATGACAAATCATCACTGTGAATCTACAGAAGGGTGAAGGATGTCAGTTAAATATGTTGGATGATTAGATCTAAATGACAAACCCCTCTGACTCAACATGAATGTTTTCTGCATCACTCTAGAGAACACATTTCCACAGCTCTACAAGCTTAAAGCTGGGGGGGGGCTTTAAATCCCTCTTGCCAGCACTTGGCATGGGAACCTGGTGAACATGTGTGCCTGCTCCAGAGAGTCCCGTTCTTTGGGGAATGCTTTTCTATGGAGATTATTTACAAGCTGTTGTTTGTGCCATGCTGGTGTCAGCAATGGGTGCAAATGAAAGTAGATGAATACACTAAGCAAAAAGGGTGCCAGCGTTTAGGCTCACTCATGAACGCAATTTGAAAATACAATTTTGAAGACAATTGCCTTAGGAAAGTTGATTTTCCATACATTTGCAATTTTCTCTGTGGAATTGCATTCAGAGAGAATGAAATGAGTTCTAAGATAATAATTTGAGCAAGATAGGTCCAGAAACTACCTGATTATCTGTGTTATGTCTTTGACAGGATATGTAACTTCCGCAAGAGACCTTGGCTTTCCAGTCCTGTCCATGAGAGCAGGTAATTTACCTCTAGTGTGTATGTTTATGAAGCCTGCTATTTCTTGCACAGGCCACGCTCCCGAATAACTCAATTCAGTCAGAGGAGAACAGTTCACACTGCCTCTTGACCATTGAGATGCTTGAAGCACAGCGGCAGTCTTGGACAGAAGCCAACCAAGGGCCAAAAATCCAGTTTGATTGGGCTGAGTATTCAGGATCTACTCACGATGCACTGAATGAGAGAATTGAACCGATGTTAGAAAAGCATTCCCTCTGGAAGATCTAATCTCACTTTTAATTTAAACTGATATGCACCATGTACCATGTCTATATGAAGAAAACCTGGAAGTGTGGTTCATCTTCATGTTTTAAAGCAAATCTTCTGAAACATACTCTGTATGAACAAAAAGTACTGGGACATGCCTGTTTTTTTCAGTATTTGGGCTAGGTGCCTTACTTCTTCAGCATACCAAGACATTTTGGGCAACGCCATGATTTGAACTCATAGTTTAGGGATGGTCCTCTTCCATTCCAGCATGAGTGTGCCCCAGTGCACAAAGCAAGCTCCATAAAGACATGGCTGCAGGAGTTCAGTGTAGGAGAACTTGACAGAATAATTACTTTCAATTACAATAACTACAGAATAATTGGGCAGAAATTCCAACCGAATCAATGGTCAGGTGTCCCGATACTTTTGTCTCTCAAACTTATCTAAGATGTATTGCTATTGAATGAAGTGAAGCTACTTCAGTTACTTAATTAGAGTAAAAGGAACATTCAGTCTATTACTAAAATGTCTGAAAAAGTCATTTTTTGTAACAAATGAGGAAGTGTAACCAGACATGGGACTTGTGACACAATTGTGTTGACTTTTTAGAATGAGGTGTCAGAAAAACACAATATCCCCCGTCAGAGACCCACTTTACAACCCAAGCATGTCTGGAGGACAAATGAGAGTTATTTACTATAATAAATTATCCTTAAAAATGAATAATACAGCTATCGTTGCAGCAGCCTGATTCAGTGAGGAACCGCCCAAAGCTGTGAATGTGACCCCCACACCCCCATCCGCTCCTCTCTGGGCTATAGTCTCTCCACCCCTCCCTCTCCCTCTCACTGCTTCACTGCAGACTCTGTTGCAGTGGTGTGTAGTCTTTCTCTGTCTGTGTCTAGAACGGCAGGCCTGTCCAGCAGGTAACGCTTAAAGTGCCTACAAGCCAGGGTTGCGACTGTTTCTGTCTAACGGTCCGACTGTGTTCCTCAGCTTTCTTCTCAGTGTAGAAGATTCAGATTTCAGCCATGAGGTCTCTTTCAGCGTGGGCTCTTCTAGCTCTCCTCTCTCTGTTAGCCGTGAAAGGTAAGCTAAGATTTTCGCCCCTCTTTGTTGAATCCCCCGATATCATGTCTACTTCATCAATTTTCCTCCCTGTCTCTCTTTCGACCCGGCAGCTTATATTTAAACTCGTCTGTGTCTGAAGTCTTCATGTTCCAGAGTCAGGCGTGTATCTCCCAGGGTCTTTTACTAAATTAACCTTTGTGAAATACTGTTTTGAGGACTGCAGATTTTTTCACCGGTTGCTAAAAAGCTGCACAATTTGTCACGTTTTCTCAAACAAACCCATGTATTCGATTCTATATCCACCTCTGGGTTGTCTGGGGTGAACGTTGCAGCCGAAAGCTCGTAATTCTCTGTGTAATGTGGACCCACGCTGGAGAGTCTCCCCTTCAGCATATTGATGAGGACGACGGTGGCATATTGCAGTGCTGATGCAGTAAAATGTGTGTTTTTTGGTACAATCTTCCTTTTTGGAGCAGTCTGGAAGTGTGTCCTCACACTGAATTCATGCACTGGGTGAATTTGCATGTTCCCTTTTTGATCAGCTGCGTTCAGGTCTAGTAGATCAGATCACCTCAGTTAAGGTGTGGTTGTGGTCACTGAAATGAGCAGCTAGATATTCAGAACACCATGTAGGTTGTTAGTGTGGCAAGAATTAGCTTCAGGGTTTTTTTCCCCAGTGCACGCATAAATTTGCATTAATCCTATTGGTGTCAATCACAAGCTTTTTCATATCTCTGCTTCTTTTTTATGATTGAAGCCTGAAAGGCACAATATCTTAAATGGTACAATGAAGCTACAAAAAATGTTGTCACATATTGCATATAGGATTTACACAAATCACATATAGGGATGGCGGAGCCGCCCGGTCTTTTTCTGGGTCCTGAGCCATACAGGTGGAAGGGGGAGCATGAGCTGGGTTGAGAGCGCATGCGCCTGCTATGGCAGAGGAAGCCCAGGTACAGCATGCATGCAGTTTTTTGGAGACTGCGGAATGTGGAGAGATACCATCATCAGTTTTTAACATGAGGTGGGGGTGGGGATGGTTCAGGGATGACCCTGTACAAGGGCAAGGAGTTTGTTGAAGTCTCGTTAGTACTCTGATATGTAATAATATTTTGAGCCATGATTGATTTTGAGCCCTGATGGACCAGTAGACACACCCACCTCCTTTTTGCTGCGGTCTACCCACTAAAAAGCAGGACAGGAGTATCTGGATCCTGCGGAAAGACTCAGCTGTGTTTCTGGCATGAAATGCTCGGGTCCCTCCTGTGCTCCTTCAGCCACACCCTCTGTTGTGTATGTAATTTGATCCGTGCGTGTAGCTATGTGCTTAATTGTCTGGTAACAAATAATGCAGTATTTATGCATGGGCGTGTAGTAGCCAACTGTGTTGGCTGGTTTCAGGTGTGTCTTGCTGTCAGATGGTGTTTCGAGCCACTTACTGGCCTGACATATGACAAACAGAGCAGGTGCTTATTACAATTTAAAATGTAAGTTTTGAATTTAAGCAGTGAGCAGCATACACCATTCTTAGATGCCATAAATGGGGGATCGGTATCGCCAAATTACAAGTTACTGTATGGACATTTTTCAGTACTGAACTCATGCTGATGTATTAAACTAGTTTTGGTTCTTCCATAAATGTTCAGATCCTAGTCATTTTTTTGAACTGGTGTAATAAAAACAGAAATATACACACATTTCCACATACTTCAGATGTCAAAACTGTGCTTTTTCAGCATAACACAGGTGGCTAATGTAGCTGACAAACACAAAGTCAGTAGTCATCCAAATCTTTTCTGTAAACACACATTCCTAAAATTGACATCCTGTTCAAACTGCAGAATTGTCATTGTGTTTCCAGACAATAAGGGATGGTATTCTCAGTGAGACAAAAAGAATGTGGTGCTCCATTTAGTGACGGTCTGTACAAGTAAATGGCTGTAGATTTCCAAATGTGGATTCAAATCACTGTTAAAAACGCTCATGCTGTCAGGTTCCTATTGAGGTTCAATGTTCTCCACTTCAGTCAGGTTATCAGCTTAAGAAAAGATTGCATTTTATTACACATTTTGCTCAAATAATCTTTGTGAAGAGCTGAGTAAGACGTGATTCCAGGCATTGCAATGCATAATTAAGTCCTGAGTGAGGATGTCAAGATTAACCAGTTTTACGGCTAAACCGTGATTTTAAACGGCACAGTTAATTAATTGTAAAGGCTCTTCAATGCCGAGTTTCTGTTGGTGCTCTTAAAAATGTAGATAATGACGCTGCTATCAACAGATTGGCTCTGCTGGGAAAAAATAGATTTTCCAGACGTACACCTGTGCTAGAAACCAACAGCACAAAAAATTGGTGGAGGGAAAACTGAATCTGCTTTATTTCCACCAAACATTTGTTGTTGTTTTTAAATAGAGAAATAAGCTAATATATAATCTTAAATTTAATTAAAAAGAAATAGACTTTTGTGTAAACTATGATGCATCATTTTTTACATTATTATTTATGTGTCAAATGGTAGTGTCCCTTTCTTTAGATTCCATTTATGCACTGTATAATTTGTTTTGTTTGCCAAACCTCTAAAGAATGCGATTGTTTACACTGTGAAACTAATACACGTGAAATAATTGTGATGATTGTGAAACAGTGATTATTTCTCAGGCGATTCTCAAGTTCATTTGTATTTTTCGTTTGCTTTGCTCATCTTGCAAAAATATTAGTAATACTCTAGTATTTGGAGAAAATGTTTGAGTGAAAATGGACTTGTAGTGTTAGTTTACTTGGCTGATCAAATATATCTGTTGTAAGTGTGTAAATTGGTGGAGGATTAAATTCAGAAGGGCTTCATAATATATCGTCTGCTATCCGTCATTGCAATATTGGTCTCTACAGTATGGATCCAGCCAATCACAGTATTTCTGATGGGGCAGCCAATCACAGGTTAAGGTGTGTTACAGGGTGTTCTGATGAATCAGGGTCTTCCTGTAGTTAAACAACAGTTGAACTATTTTGGTGTAATTATTTTAACCATTAAAGCTTTTAGTGAATCAGTGCATAAATGACCATGGCTAAAGTGCTGTAGAATAAGGAGATATATTTAAATGGTTAGGTTTTGTGACGTCACAAATATTATGATTTAAAAATTGTGGGGACACAATTTTTTTCTGCAGGTGAACTGTATGGATGTACCATTTGAAACAGTACCGTTTGAATGTACCATTTGAAACAATATTTTTACAGACTTTAGGCCTTTTTAATGGAAGAAAAGTAATGATCTGGGCCCTTTAATATCTTGAGTCATCACAATGATGATATTTTATCCGTATTGTGTAACTCTGCCTATAAATAAATTTTTGATGATTAGAAAATTGCTTGAAACAAGACCTTACATTGACTTGATTGTTATTGTTTAGTTTGTCCTTGAAAGTTATAGATAATCTGATTTCAGCCCACTGTGAGTGATACACAAAGACAGTATTCAGTGTGCGGCAGGTGACGGCCCATTGGTTACCTGTGTGATCAGAAGGACATGGGTTTGAAATCCAGGACGGTTGGTGACACCACTGTGGTCTGGGCTCTTTTTACCTGGGTGGCTGCTGCTTCTCTTGGTGATTGGGTTTAATACAGAGAAAGCATTTCACACTGTGTTCTGTGGTGTGTTCATGTATGACAGATGGACACATCACACTTTACATTAATGTAACCTCAATAGTACTATGGCCAACTAACTTGGTTTTACATCTGATATCTGTTTTCACAGTCATATACTTCTAGATTGTGTGAAGTTTATGTGGAATCATATGTTCAGTGCCGTATTCATGTGCTAAAATCATGTTCACACTTGTGGTGTCTCACTAGCTTAAGTCAGGGGCATTTCACACTACTGTATTGAAACCTAAGGTTCTCTCAGTATTAAATGATGAAAAATCTGTAGCATTTCTGCTGTGTGACAGGAGGGTGAACCCTAAGAGACAAGCTCAATCACGTGCGTGGTCATATGACCCAGTGGCATTACGCTGAGCTGGCCTGGCAGCGGTGCAGGGGACGGCTGGTGTTTTTAGTGCTGTTACTAAATCTGGCAGGGCGTTCGGAGGCCTGGTTAAAGAGACAGAGTGGGAGAGGGGCGGCGAGACTGACAAGATGGACAGATAGAAAAGGGTTCTTTGTGTTGGTGCCCCTCTGTATCTAGTCCTCACATAAGTGAGAAAAAAATGAAGACCAGTGTCCCTCCCGACTAAAAATACACAGCAGGACCTGCTCTAGTTAAAAATAGGTGCCGTTTCAGAGTTACAGTGAAATGATCAGTGTCTCATGCTGTCCGTAATCGTAAGAGCTGCAAATCTCAGGACCTTAAATGAATGAGTTTGCCCATTGTCCTTTGTCAGGCAGTTGCTAGGGAGAAATCCTGTCTCATACTACAAGCTTTTAATCCGTCAGAATGACACGAAAGGAAAAAATCCTCGGGGAAATGTCTCCTCTGCGGACTACAAAAGGTTTTTTTGTCCTTGTGTACCAAGCATATGCAGAAACAAGCTGTCATTTCTGTGGCTGTGTTAACATCTAGAGGGGCTGGAATGTGTTTGTAGTGCTGTGGAATTTGTGTCTTGACAAGAAAGCTTGAAAACAGCAGGGAGCTGATTATTCCTCTACTAAACTATATCATGACAAATTTCACAGCCATTCTTTAGTGCAGTACACTTGTGCCGAAACAAGCTACACATACATTCTACAATTGAATGTAAACAATGTCAAAACTTAAAATACAAACATGCTGTATTGGATTGTCAATTTAGTTCCGTTTAACTTTAGTTTAATGAATTAATGGAGCGATTGTGCGTATTAACTGTGGCTTTGAAGGGGGCTTTTTAAATGTGGAGCATGTTTAGCAAGCATCTGTAAGACAATACAGTTAGTGGGGAAAATGTTAAGACTCTTAACACATGGCCTTGCATATAATTTGGTTCCATTAAGGATGTTTAATGTTAATAACTAATATTGTGATTTGATGGGTTGGTGTGTTAGCTTTTGTGTTTACTGTATTCATGTGTATTTGTATTTACCCAATTCCTGTACTGTATATTCAGGTGTCTCCCTGTGTGGGTTGATTTGATTCGGCCGATTATGTCTCAAGTATTGTGGCTGTTTAGATTATCACGACAGTCTCATGTATGTTTTACCTTTCATCTTATGTCTTCTAGGCCTGGGGCAGGATTTTGACCTGTTCGATGCTTTGGATGGTGTGTCACCTGCTCGTAAGTGAAACCCAGCGCAGCATCTGTGCCGCAAAAGCTTTTCTTGTGAACATTTTTCTAAACCTGACTGAGCCATAATAATCTGTAGTCTCGAATCAGGCCAAGACTGACCTCAGCTGTGTTGTTTCCCTCAGCTACATCTAAGCCCAAACCAAAGGAGCCAGCGGGAGGAGCAGGAACAGGGGGAGGTAATTTTGTAACTACAGTGAGACTTTTTAAACAGATAAATTATTGCTTAGGTTAGTAATTACTTGTTACACTGAAACAGTATTATTTGAACAACACCACCCTGGAGAACCGGCCTATTCCATGATTCTATTCTTTACCAATACAGCTGGGAGGGGTGTCACTTTCACGCGCCCCAGTAAAAACTCTCATTCAGCTTTTCTCAACAGCAGAATGATTCATTTGGAATTGCATTTATTTAGGTCGATAATATTGACAAAAGAGTGAATGTTATTCTTCTCTGAAGATTTGGAACCAGGAGTAAAAATATTTGCATATTCAGGAATGACATTTCTGCCATTTTTCAGAAACGTGGAGAATGATCCTATTTGTTTATAAATAATAAATCTGTACATTTGTACCTTTTTATCTGTATTAAATTTAGTAGGACAGTGGCAGTGACAATAATAATGGGGTAAAGAGGGGAAGCTGTAATAGCACATCCTGCAGCTTATGTCATATGTAGCTGGCTTGATAAAAAGACAGGGGTTATGGGACGTGGGGGCACGTTATATTAACAACATCCCTGGGTTGGACAGTTGTTCAGTGTTAAGAACTGTTTCAGTACTGTTTTTTTTTTATCTGAATAGTGTAGCTTAGCATTTATTTGGAGCCTTAACATTTTTCCTTAAATGAACACTGTGGTGCAAACAATTCTAAAATATAAGTAAATAATGCACTGCATTTCTTCCCTAGTGTTTGGTAAAGCATATACAGTCATTACTAATAAAGACTTGTGATCTGAGCATTGAGTTTTGTTGCTCAGTGGCTGCTGTAATATAGAACTTGTGTTGCTGTGCAGACCTGGACCTTTTAGACGCCTTTGGTGAAAAGCCTGGAAAGGCCACTCTGAAGCCTCCTGTACCGCCAAAAGACCCAGTGAACCCCAAGCCCAAACAAGGTCAGTCATTAACTCAAACCCTGATTGTATTTGATTTTAAGTACTCTGGAGATTGAGGAGGTCTGTCATTCTAACCGCTTTTCTCAGTTTTTTTAGTGCATGCTGCTGTGCTTCTCTCTAAGACTTGGTCTGTGGTAACTCATGCATGTTGAGACACAATGCTTAGATTAGCAGCCACACTTGCTCATGTATTTCAAAGCTGCTCAGTTCAATTATGAAACCTGGACATGCTCTGCAGAAATCAGGCAATATTGCCTTGTTAGAGAGTTAGCTCTCAGTCCTCAGGGTCAAAGTGTGCTCTGTCTGCTGCCACATATTGATTTTCTGTGGTCTCATTTTGGCCAGTGCTGTTGCATGTACTCTGCAGATAGAGGACCCATTGCTCAAAAACTCTTAATGGATACCAAGAGGCATTCTATACAAATAGAACCATGGATTAAAATTTTAGCACTGTATAAGAGGCAGTTTCCGCTTCCTCAGACTGGAAGTCAGTTTACACAAAGCTTGGGGCCCTCTGTGGCATATCCAAAAGAATAACACCGAATCCTGAAGTGCTGTTAATATCTAGATGTTTACAAACTAACTAAGCATTACATATTCATTTCAAACAGCAATAACAGATACTTTCAGCTAGCCCTGTATCCACATTTGCAATTAAAATTAAGTTTTAAAATTTAGACTAATTTTCAAGTGGTTAAAAATGGTAACCAGTAACACTTGCCAATGCAATTGTTTTTTTTTTTTTAATAATTGACTTTTTTTTAAAACTGAGGAATAGCCAAAATGTGTAGATTTTGGTTTCTGCCTAATACCTCTTATTTTGTTCGTTTTTGTAGTTTAAGAGGTAAAAATGTTCAATATGTAGACATTGTTGAACTGGATATTTGTGATACTGGTGTTAATCTAAAGGAAAGGAAACCCACTTTACTCTTGATGACATAAATATGTGAATGTACCATGATTCACATGAATACAGCAGTAGTCTGAATTCCAGGGTTGTATTTCAAATTCTATGCTAGATGTGTTTTAATAGACGTAGATAGAGATTTTTGTTTTCTTTGTTTGTTTTTAGGAGTGTACTGTGGAAATACTTAATTTTGAAGTCCTGCTCTTTTTGTGCATGTTTGTTGGGCCATAATGAGTGTGCCTTGTTTTGAACCCTGTCAAAGTTCTTTTTTTAATCCTTACTCGAATCAGTTCTGGAATACTGTGTGTGTCTAACTTTACTAACAAACTAACTAGCCTTTACTGACAGAGGAGACCCGCTCTGATTTCTTTGGGCCCACCGTGCGGCCAGCTTTGTTGCCCCGCACAACTGCCAGACCCCTCCGAACGTCTGCCCCCCCTCGCAAAGTCCTACCTGGTGTGTACTGTGTTTCGAACTCCCTTAGTGGAGCTAGTCACAGGTTGTGTGTGTGTGTGTGTTCGTCCATGTGATTCAAATCACGTCAAGGAAGAGGGTGCCGATTATTTAAAGAGTCATTCTGGCTCTGGCACCGTTCTCTTTTATGCTTTAAAATTCTTGCCCACAAATGTGATAGAAAAGCCTTCATCCCATAGTCTGTGTCCATGTGCACCTACATCAATAAATAAAATACACAAAATATACACAGATCAGCCAAAACATCTTTGACTGACATATATTAGGCAACAAGAAAATGTAAATGGTCATTTTAAAAAGGGCCAAAAAAGGCAATGTTCTCCTGGAAAATCTTTAAGTATCCGCTAACATCTTGTTGCCAGATATCACAGCAAACCATAAGAGGGCTTTTGGAGTTCATGCCTCGATTGGTCAGAGCTGTTTTGGCAGCACGAGTCGAACCTTGGGCTGGTAGCTTTCATGTTACGGCTGATTTGTGAGTTCAGTGTTTACAGAATGTGGACGCGCAAAAGGCACATCCACAAAATCATTCAGGACATGAAGAGGAAATTAGTTTTTTTCAGAAACATCAGAAATGGACATAAGAATCCAAGAAAAATAAAGAATTGTGCTCTTAAAAGCCACTTCATGGACCAGAGTAAAACAAACTCACATTTTACTGCAGCATGATCCACAGCTCACCTCAAGGGCAGTCATAATCATTGTCAGTGCATTAGTTCCCCATTCTGAATATTTTATGGTGAACATATACATGTGTTGTCTGAACCATTCATGGTGTCAAGTGGTCAAATATGTGTGAGTCCACATCATTTGAGTTGAGTTCAACCTCAGTTTACAGTTTATACAAATAATAATTCTAACTGTATTTTCCCAATTTAGATGGTTTTGACCTTAGAGATGCTTTGGACCCCAGCAATGACAATGAAGGTAAAGGGAAAGACACCGGCAAAGGAGGTGAGTGCCCTCAGAATTAGTCATGCATTAGTCATCTGAAATTATTTGATGCTAAACTCAATATAAAACGTTTGTCTGTATATGAAAGTGTTCATTATTTGCACATGTTTCATGATGAAAATGTATGTTATGCTCTTTCTAACCATGTTCATGATATAAAAAATATGATCAGAATGTAAAGGAAAACTTGTAACTCCGCTATTGGTCTTTGCTGTTTTTTTTCCATAAATTGATACTGTTGGTCAGTCTCCATGTGGGTCTGTAAAATGTAGAAATTATTAACCAAAGAAAATTAAGAATAGTTTTACCAATTTTGATGACGCAGTGTTAATTTATATAATATACACACAGTTGGAGTTTTCTAAAAAATAGCCGTTTTGGACATACGAGATTTTGGCCGGACAGCGACGACATTCTGCATAATCTTCCGCCACCCGCAAACAAACTAGTTATGGGCGTGAGCTCCGTAAACTCGAAACGTTGTGTGTCACAACATGAAGAAACCCTCTTTAGGTATAATTGTATCTTGTAACCTCACTTAGTCTTGATTGTGTGTTATGCTGTGCAGCACACAAGCACATATTTTACTGTTTATGAAGAATCACGCCACCAGTATCTAAACCTCGCTGATCAACTTTAAGCAGCGATGTGGTCCCATGGATGACCATCATTGACACGATCTAAATGCTCACGTGTCAATCTGTTGTCCTGACAGCTATATAAACCTAATGGTCTTTACCAACCTGCAGGACATACAAATGCATGGTCCCGCAGGGGTTGTCATGGGGTGTTTTTTCTTTTATTTTTGACACGAAAAAGGTACCAGTGACTTAATCAGCGTTCTTTTGCATAACCCTGAATCAGTCGTATTCTTGTGGTTCACAAAACAATAAGAAAACCAAAAAGTCTGAAGAGAATGAGGTGCTGGATTTATTTGTAGGTTAACAGATAAAGAAGATGCACCTGTGGCAACATTTGCCACAGGTGCATCTGTTAGCTGTAGTTGAGGTGATATTCTCAACACATGTCGCTGCTTAAGACCACACTCTTTGCGTTTTGAAGACATTTAAAATAACTTTTTACATTTTAACTTCATAATTATAATATAAAGTGCTACACTGCAATTTTTCAGTTATGTTACACTTATTTTATTTTATGTTGTATTTTTTTGGCCTTCACACTTAAGTAATAAAGTCTTGTTAAAGACAACGTATTCTCCCATATTTTTTATTTCTGTAATTTTCTCATAGCTGCATACCTTTTAAGTGGCCGACTTTCTTAAAGTGGGCCAGTGATGTAAAGAACAACCTTTTCTATATATTTTCTATTCAGAGAAAGTAGAAGTTAGAGTTAAAGAGAACCTGTAAGGAAATGTCTCACTCGGTGAACAACTGTTGAACAAACCTACAGAACTGCATTGCTTTGTGTAGCTACATGTTTTGTGTATTGTATTTCGTTCTGTTAAACTGAAGACGAGAGCACACAAGTACATTATGTGTAAATACGGAGAGCAGTGGACATAAGGTTGCTAACTCCAATAAGAGGACAGGGAAGCATTCAAATGTTTCCAACTCTATTGGATACCTTAAAAAAGGGAAGCAAATGTGCTGGATAGAAACACTATTACTACTGTAGGGAACACACCTCTGTAGTCAGCAAAGCTATTTCAAGACAACCCCCACAAAAAACTCTCGAATCTTTCTAGCCAATGTTAAGGCGATGCTGCCAAAATAGCAACATGGCTGGCTGGTCTGTTGCAAGCCTGCATTTTTTACTTTAGATGCCCATGTAATAAAGTAGACCTGTGTCAGTAGTTACAGTCTCACAGTGTAGACGTGATGAAAATGGGGAACTGTATGGCATCTCGTGTTCCTCTCTGATGAAGGTTTTGGAGAAGGGGGACGAGGTGATGGCAGACCCAATAACAGAGGTGGAAACGGTGGTAAGAAACCCAAAAGATTGTCGCACGTGGCTTGGGAGTCAAATCTGTACGTCTCTTCTGTGTTCTGTCGTCTCTTACCCTACTGCTAGACCCGCATTAGTGTTGCCACCCAAGGATAACATTCACAATCCTCTTTAACCAGGACTAATTTCTACTTTGGCTGAGAACATAGTCTGAAGGATGAAGAATGTAAGGAGCATGTTCGACTTATTAACCATCGCCTTGTTTTCACTTAACCAATAACCCTGCATGGTTATTGTGGTTTTAGCCACCAGACTTTTTCATGGTCTGTATTTGCTGAGGTTCTAACCTTTATATCTGGAGCACAGGCATTTCTTTCCTCTTTTAGGATCTCAGTACTTCTCTCTTGATTTCCTCTTCCTTAGTCCTGTTGATGACTCTCCTCTGGGTCGGATCTCAGTTCTGGGGCTCATGTCTGTGTGTTTACGGCTTAACATTTGTTTTCTGTCCTTGTAGGTGGTACCTTTACGGATGATGACCTTGCCGCTGTGGGAAATGATGACTCATACAAACCCGACAAAGGGAAAGGTAGTGTTTTAAAAAAAAACATGTATCTAAATGTTTTTGGCAACTGTGATCTAGGACAGGGTGTTGTCAGAACAAAACATTTTTATCTTTGTCTTTTTTTAACTTATTTTAATTATTTGAACCAGTTTCTTTCCATTTACACTCACAAATTTCATGTAGAACAGACCAACAGAATGAATGTAAATATTCTGCTCCATGAACTTACATTGAAAGTCTGAATATTTATCTCTTCCTGTGTACGTGTATTTGTTTCATAGGTACTTTTTTTTATATACAGCCATGGAAAAAATAAAGAATACTTTATTTATACTAATCTCTTTTTTCTACTCAGTGTTTGTACAATTTGTGGCTGTATGTGTGTAAAATGCACAGGTTGCTATTCTTTTATTAGCTGTTGCAATGTGATGAGTGTAAAAAAAAAAAAAAGAAACTACGCCATATGTGTTGAGTGCAGTAGTGTTTGTTGAGCAAATTTCTATGTGCTGTATTCCAGCAGCTTCACTCCGGATTCAGTTTCTGATGGATGAAAATGAGTTACACATGCACACACTCTGCTCTTAACATCACTGTTTTAGTAGTTTCAATTATAAAACAATATAAGTAAATCAGGTGTGGTCAATAGGTGTGAAACAACAGTGGCATGCACATTTTACACAGACACACACAAGAAATAACCATTTTTATTTTCATGGCTGTATTCATTCATTTATTCATTCTGGTGTCTTGCTTGGTGTAAGGAAAATGTGTGTTTCTGCAGGTGGACGTGGAGCTGCAAGTGGTGATCTAGACTCTAATGAAGGTGATTATGGTAAGAAGATTCTGGCAGTTTCTTGATAGATGTTTGAGCCAGATAATATTTGATCTTTTAGTGGCGTTTGTCGTTCCTGTGTTTCATTAGAGTTGTGACCATAGAAATAACGGCTAAATTCCCAGTATCATCAGGTTTTCCTTCCATCTTTAGAGACCATGGCCGATATTGGAACCATCGGTGGCATTGTGAGTGCCGTTGCCGTGGCACTGGTTGGTGCAGTCAGTAGCTACATCTCCTACCAGAAGAAGAAGTTCTGCTTCAGCATACAACGTAAAAACAAGCCGCCAATTTTACAGAAAAATACACATCTGATATTTGCCCCCAATATGCTTCATCTTCACATTGTCTTCTATTCCCATAGAGAGCCTGAACGCGGACATGGTTAAGGCAGACAATCCAGAAGCTGTTGTGGCTCAGGAACCTCAAGGTACAAATCTGTGGATAAAACACTCACGTACATATTTAATAAGACAAAATACTTTGTTGCGATATTGATTCTTTTTCCTTGACATTTTGACCTACAGTATGTCCTTGTGCTCAGTCTTACTGTATCCTCATTCGGAGTCTTACAGTCCAAGTCATTCATGTTGTTTTGCTGTAAAGTCCAAATATAATATCCATAAGTTCAGTGATGAATTTCTTTATATTATTGGCTTTTAGTTTGACTTTTGGTATATAGTAAAGAAATGGTGGTTTTCTTTTCTATAAGATGGCACACACTGCATGCAAGAGTGTGACAATAACATACTGAATAAAAGGTCAAATCAAATATATATTTAAAACAAATGTGGATAGAAACAAGATGAGAAACAATATCACAAGACGCTTTTGTAATCTTCTGTGATTATGGTGACTAAAAGTTTAGTTACAAGGACAGGATCGGTAATCTTATGTGCTTATATCATTGGTGTTTGGTTCACAGCAGCTTATCTCACAATTGTTGTTTTGTCTCTCCAGTTCAACAGACTCTTCTGCAGCCCCCGAATGCTGAACCACCCACAGAAGATAACGCAGTGTAACCTGTACTACATCTCGTAGTCGGAGGAGGGTGCAGTGTTAAGTGTGGAAACCTTCCTGATGGGGAAAAACTTCATCTTTCCCAGCCTGCACATGCTAACCCTTTTTTTTTCTTTTTCTTCTTTCAAATAATACCCAATCAGCTTACTCGCCTGTTCTGTAAATACCCTATTTATTTAACCCTTTGTATTCCTCACTAATAATGACTGTTTACAATATTATTCCTATAAAGTGGGAAATTCTGCAAAAAAAATGAAGAATAGTGCTGTTAACGTTCGAAGAGGACGTGCGTATTTGTTTGAGACAAAATCAGTTCATACGTTTACAGCCAGCCCAAGTCTCTCTATTGGCTTCACATTCGTGTGTTGAAGTATCACTGTGTAACTAGTGTGCAACATTAACCCAAAGTGACTGAATCACCAATACATGAGGCTGAAAATCTCTAAAATCCACTTCTATAGGGGAGAACTTACAGTGGTAATTGATGGAGGTGGTCTTAAAGTAACCCCTGATTGCTAAAGATTTATTACCTTTTTATGTGCACCCTTTTCACACTTAAAAATCTTTTTACATGATCTGTACATATTTGCTGTGCTTTTACAGAGACAATGATGTGATTGTTGTATATATGCAGGTTTTTGTGTCCTAGAATCTAGTTTCTAGTGAAGAAGAAAAAAAAAAACTGAACAAAACTGACTGACATTTATGTCAAACACTAACCTACAGCTGCTCACGTTTTAATTTGCTTTTGTAACTGGAAATGGGCATATCTGTGAAAATTTGATTGTGTTGATGATGGAACTGTGTTGAGTCTTTGCTATCGGGCTTTGTTTTTGTGTGCGTGTGTTTTGATTATTGGTACACCAATGGTAGCAGTCTATGTTTCAGATGAGTTGGTGAGTTTAATATGAATGAAGATGATGCCTAGGTAGACTTGTATGAATTAGGCCTAGCAGATGGAATAGGTTGTTGTTACATGCTAGCGCAAGACGGTACTGCAACAGCATATGACGTTTTTGTATTCCCTTTGCCTTTTTGGGGTTTTTTAAAAAGTTATTGTGCTTGTAAATTGTGTATTTGCGTGTATTCAAGTTTGTACTCAAAATGGTCGTAGCAGTGTATCCTTATATACACTTGTAGCGGTATACGTATGGAAGTATTGTGTCTCCCCGCTTTCTCTGCCTTAGTAGAATGGGGTTGTCTTAACTTAGCGGTCAAGTTATTCATTAGTGGAGCGTTTGGATTTGTCTTTTTAATCCTAGAACTGTTGCACCCTTCACAGTTTTGCTGCTGCCTTACAGAATTTCTGGCTGTGTTCCAATTGGCCTACGTTTGGTCCATCTGATGGAGGTGGCCTTTTAAGCTCAGTTGACATGAACGGTTTTCTTCCTCAGTGCTAGAACTTGGCCACAAGGACCAGAGGGCTCGTTCTGTAGAGAAACAAACTGAGTTGGAACACGGCCTGTTTCCCTCCCTGAGATTCCCCAGCTTTCTCACCCGTCGCGTCCTCTTTGTCCCGCTCGATTCTGATGCACCTTCTCTATCTTCTTAGCCACTTCCTGCTGGTGCTTTTCCTTTTCTATGCCTTAGCCTGTACACTGGGCGCAAAACAGCAGCACTATCACAGCAAGAATGGCTGCTTCGGTTGAATGTGTTCGAACCAGAAGTATGTAGTTGAACTCTTTGTAGGACACTGCAACATTTCACAGGCATTGAAGAACCAAAATATATCTTTGTTTATACCTGGAATGAGAAGATCTGAACATCAATCACTCACTGTTCCAATACCCCCCGCTCTAATCTTTTTTGCACAGCTTTGGCAAAGTCACGTCCTATCAAGGGTTCCGTTCCATGTCGACGGTTTCTAACTAACAAACAGAATGTCTCCTGAATGTAACTTCCTTCCCGTGCTGCCATTTTGTTTGTTAGATTTACCACTAATATGTAGCATCTTTGGTGCTACGTTTGACAAAAAAAATGCAGAACACCAAAGATATGGTACTGAGGGAGTGAACTTGTCCCTTTTGCATGTGCTTTGATGTTTCTGGTGACTGTTCAGAGTTGGTTTGTTGCAAATGTTTCCAATTCACGAATGCCTCTAATTTTTTTAAAAACAAAAAAATCTACACCACTTGAGTTCAAACCAGCAAAATTCAACCATCCTCCATAACTGTGGCTACATCTACAAGACAAGATAGAATTCCATACAGGTGGTGAGTCGGAGGTTGCAGTCTGTAAGGATTTCAGGGCTTTCCTGTGTCATTCGGAATCTGCTATGCTCTTCAAATAAAACAAAAAAGGGTGAAAACACAGATGCATGCTTTGGTTATCTAGCTATAGACTTTACATTTAGTTCTTGCGTACTTGAAGTTTGGACGAGTTTTATAAGGAAAGTTTTTCCGAGGTGTGTTGGATTTGCACTGCCAGTGAAGCGGTTGTATGCAAGCCTTACAACAGCAGTGCCGCAGATAAGATAGTAAAGCTGGACCGTAGGGACTTCGCATAGCGGGGTTACTGCACTGTTGTCCTAAACCTCGAAAACATTTGGTCTTTTGCACCTGATGTCACTGCGATCACCAGTGCCAGTCCTATGCAGTTCAGACCGTTGCTGAGACACATACACTCCCCACTGAGTGAAGGCCAGAGGTTATTCAAGATCTATCGACAATCTTCACTGCTAAGTTTCTACTGGTTTTTAGCGCTACAGATCTGTTCTCAACTCTTATCTCACTGGTAATTCCTGATCGAAAGAGATTAATGTGAACAAAAATAATAATAATAAAAGTGACTGAAATTAAATCAGACTGATGCTGGGTTTTTTTTTCCTTTATTTTTTTTCAACGGAATGTCAGAAGTTCAATCAGACTTGGTTATAAGGCTGTATGCATTCTCAAAATAGCAAATATGATCTACATGTTAAAATGCGTAGCAGGGATGACATGCAAAAACGATGGAAACAAAAATAGTAGGTCAGGAATAAGAAACTATCGTTTTCACAAGAAGAGAACAAACTAAATGTAAAGGTGCAGATACAAAGTGCAAACTTGGTGACGTTGGCAGTAAGATGTTGAACTTGCATTCTCAGTAAATGCAGCATGACTGCATTATTAGATTTTTTTTTTTACAGTTTGTCGAGCACCATTTTTTTTTTTACTATTATCCCTACCCAGCTATATCACAATATTTTTAAAACCTTCTATTAGTTTACTTTATAATTGCTCATTCTCACGTGTGTAGGCTTATTTCATTTTAATATCTGGGTTTTGTTTTTCTGAAGTGAGAGTGATGACAGGTGTAAGGCACCAAGTACCAGACACTCTCAGCTGTCACTCAGTTGAGGCTTACTGAACAATTCATGGAGACGTCAACCAGACAGGCATAAAAATGGGTTGTGGTTCATGATGTTGAATAAAGAGCTTCTTTCTGAAGGCTTTTGGATGTTAATGCACTGGAATGTAATTCAGCGTGAGGTGTATGAAGATCTAAAACAAGGTGGGTCACCTACTAACAAAAATGTACCTTCACTACCAACTCTACTGAGATTTCACACTAAATAGTATGTTATGGCTCAAAGATGGGGCAGCTATTGCCATTAACATAAGTAAAATACTTTTCTCTAACAACAAAAAAAAAGACATACACTAACAAACTTCCAACACTGCTTCTCTCTATTACCAACTCATTCTATAACACTTGTGAAACAACAAACCTCAGTGTAATGACAAAAAAATAGACTCAAAATGGAAAAATAGCAGTAATCCAATATAAAAGTAAAAGTATTCCCTTCAAAAAAAATTACATTTAACAGAACACAGGTTCAAGTAACTAATAACAGCGTACAAAAGCTTAAAGCATGAAAAGGAGTGACGGGCACCGAGAGGCAACTGTGGAATGGCAAGAAAAGACAAGACTCTTAAAACTGGGGAACTTGCATTAAAACAATGGATAGAAAACTTAGTTTAGTGAGGTACAAATATATTAATTCATTTGTTCATACATATATATACAGGTCAAATATTAGATATTAAACAACGGTAAACCATGACAAAACATACGGACCACGTCATCACGTAAAAATGCAACACTGAGCACTTTTTCACAGTTGAAAAAAACGGATGAAATCTGAAATTACAGCAACTTGTTTGTGGTTCCTTTAGTCATTTCCATTTATGCCTTCATGCACTTACTTCTTTTGCCTGAGTATTAGTGGGTAAGTGCTCTGTGGGGTGTGTGTGTGTGTGTGGTTGGGGGGGGGTATTCCTATTTAAACAGAAGTGTGAAGTGGTGTACCCCCACGTGAGGGTGAGGAAGCATGTTCTGAAGATGAGGAGATGGAACGTGATGAAGATGCCTCTCTCTGTAGCTCCTCCACTTTCTTCTGCAGCTCGGCGCGCAAGAACAGCAGCTCCTTCAGGTTCTGATGTACAGGCATCTATACAGAGCACAGAGACATGCAACATAGTAGAGAGGGGAGAAAAAAGAGGCAAGTTTTTTAGGTAAAAACACTACTGATACACAAGAATCTGCATGTACAAAATTGTCCATCCATTGATGCTTCTATCCATCCATCTGAACCGATTTTCGCTTTTTTGGTCTCAATTACATCTGGTTTTGCTTCACAAAAGAAAAAAATACTGAAGCAGAATATTCAAAGTTGAAGCTTTGTTAGATAATAACAGAGAAGATATATTACACATGTCATTTTAGTATTTAACAAACACTGGCATGTTTATCTGCTTGTCTTGAAAGATCACATTTGACCTGAATCATGGACCAAGTATAGTGATAAAAGATAATGGGACCTCTAGTAACTGCCATTATACACCTGAACCGATATGCAGTACTGAAAGACTGCCTTACATCGCAGAGCTCTAAGATGAAAAGTGTTGTCAGGCAGGTTAGGTCTTAGGTTGAGGTTTAGATTAGCATTAACTACACATATGCTCTCTCTCTCTCACACACGTACGTACGCGCACTCAGAACACCATGGCAGCATCCTTTTCGTAACATGCAACCAACAAGCAACACTCTAGAAATCACTAAGAACATCATCAGATCTCCTACAGTTACCAAAGCAATCAGAAACTACATCAGAGCAACCATCAAACAACAAATAACCATCTAACAACAACCACAGCCCCTACAGCAATCCTGCAACCCCTTCATTTAAGATTTAGATACAAAGCAGGTTGCTCTTAAAATACTATTCAATCTCTTTACATTAGTGCTTAGAACCACATTTTGCTGCAATAATTTTAATTGTGTTGGGTTACGTTTCTATTCATCTGAGGGCGATTTTCACCCATTCTCACTTCATCTCTAATTTCCATATCCAGAAAATCTGAACTATTTAATGAATTTCACATGGTGGCCAATTGACAGTCTGTCATCAGTCTTCTCATTGTACATCAATTTCACTTGTAATCCAGACAAACCTGATGACTTGGAATACTTAATATCAGGACACCGATACACTTAAAAATACACAAACACGTCATTGTTTATAACCTTCTTTTTTATCCCTTCTACCTACAGCTTTGAAGTTGTGTTTCTAGTCACCTGGGGTCTCATGCGAGGATTCCAGCGCACATAGTAGCCCACCCAGAGCTCCAGATGTCTCAGACTGGCCAGTGGATAGAGCACGTGGTTTTCATAGTCCACATAGAAGGGGTTAGTGAAGTCCTCTGGCTGACTGTTAATGTAGGACCACAGAGACACTGTCTTACTCTGTACTTCCTGAGAGAGAGAGCAAAGGATGGAAATATTAATGCAAAAGAGAGAGAGAGAGAGAAAGAGAGAGAGAGACAGACAGAAAGAGAGAAGAGAGAGAGAGAGAAAATAGACAGACAGAGACAGAGAGAGAGAGACAGACAGACAGAGAGGGAGAGAGAGAGAGAGAGCGAGAGAGAGACAAAAAGAGAGGGAGACAGAGAGTTACAATAATTTAAGGGTATTTAAGAAATAAAATGAATCGTAGAAAGAGAGAGAGACACAGACAGAGAGAGAGAGAGACAGACAGACAGAGAGAGAGAGAGAGAGAGAGAGAGAGACAGAGACAGAGAAAGAG
>JBBKCR010000012.1:10530069-10541824 GCA_037577295.1 Ladigesia roloffi | reverse complement strand
AATGTAATACTACTACTACTACTACTACTACTACTACTACTACTAATAATAATAATAATAATAATAATAATAATAACAATAGTAATAATAAAGTTTGTTTAATATTTTTATATTAACATTTCTACACCTATTAGTTTCACTATTTACTGAGATATTTGAATTTCAGTGTGTCAAAATTATATTTTTTACTACATAATAATTTGATTATTGAATCCATTCCCATGAGCAATTACTAAGCTGTTACATGCTAAAAACAAAAGGAGAACTTTTCACTGTGCTGTCAAACTAAATTTGAACCAACTACTTAATTCTGAAATATGAACATCAATTGTCACACAAAACCACATGTAATAAAACAATGTATTCTGAATACTGTTTTGTAATTTATATTTGATAGTGAAATGTAGATTCTAAAGTTTGTTCTTTGTTTATCAAATTAATAAATTATTAAATAATCATAATAAAAATTTAATTTCTCCAAAACAATCTTTTCACAAATATTCATCTCAGATGGAATCCCTGTAGTGAAATCTGGCACAGCCTGTGGTGCCACAGACCTGTTATGTTATGTCATAGACCTGTTAATACCATGAGTCTATTAGTGCATTAAACCTATTAGCGCTTAGAGCTATTACATAGACTCATCACTACCATACATCTTAGTGCCATAGACCTGTTAACACCACATGCCTGCTGTATTGATGTCATAATCCTCTTAGTGCCATAGCTGTACCTAGTGCCACAAACCTGATAGAGCAAGAGGTCTGTTCAACATTGATTTATTGGTGCCATAGACGTATTACCTATAGGGCTATTAGCTTATTAATGGCATAGATCTATTAGCACCATAGACATCTTAACGTCATCGAACAGTTCACAATTGTTAAAATATAACACAGCCATAAGCCCATGAGTGTATATATCCAGTGGGGCTGCATGTGCTGTTAACCTCTTAGTGCCATGGGTCTGCTGGTTCTATAAATTTCTAAGAGCATTGAACCTGTTGGTACTATAAACTTCTTAGTGCCATAAATTTGTACATGCCACAGATCTGCTACTTCTTAGTGCTTTAGATTTGGTGCTACAATATCGTCGCTGTCTGGCTAAAACCTCCATTTTAGGTTTGTTCTTCTTCTTCATGAATCGATACTATTGGTCAGTCTCCACCAATGAAAAGTGTTAAAAAATTTTAGGACACTTTTGATGACACGGTATACATTTATTTAGAATACACATCGATTTTTGAGTTTCCTGAAAAATAGCCATTTAGACTACGGCGATATACTTGTTCTGTCTGGATTACTGTGAAGGACACTTGCAATCTCCCTGTATCTTGTGCACAGTCACAATAAAGGCATCATATCTTATCTTACCATAGACGTATTAGTGCCATTAACTTTTTTGATGATGCTTACACTTGGAAAATAAAGTGCCTCAATACAGCATATACTTTCCCTTCCCTCTGTTATAAGAAATTATTACAAAGGACACAGGCTAGCTGTGTTTATCAGTGGCCATTCATAAAGAGCAGGCCTGGGTTACAAAGCAGTCAGTGACAAGACAACACAGCCTGGCCTCTCTAGTTAGGTCATTTTTCAGATGGGATCCAGCTGGTTACCATTAAAGCCATCTACACTCAGAACATCCTTATGAACCCTGCTGCACTACTGCTCTGTGTGGAATGTATAGCTTAGGGCAGGGAGTATACGAGTGAGCGAGAAAGAGAGAGGTCAGTATGATACATGGTCAGGGATCTAAGATGGTAACCCTCAGCGTGCTGCATTCTCCAGTACTTACCAAAGGACAGATATGTGCATTGTAATCTCATCTGCAAAATGATAACCCACACAGTCATATTTTTGGATGCTGTGACTGGGCTGGGTCATCGTCATTACTGACTTTCTCCCTTAACTAGAAGAGTGCAAAGGTACTACCTAATTGCTTCTTTACAAATGACTTGCTTTGAATCTTATAGTTAAGTCCATGAATGTGTGTAAAAAATGATACTTTTCAGCTTGCGCATTAATTTAACCAGTTTTTGAATGCGTAACACTTGCATACACTCACTTCTCTGTAATTGGAGGGAAATCAGGTGCAGCAGTTTGGTGGCAGGCAAGGTGGAATTAAAACCACAGTTTCGACTTCAGAACGAAACCGACAAAACCCTCGAACACAGAACAGAGACGAACAAGGGCAGTCAAAATATCACTGCTGTGAGAGAAGCTTTCTTTAACTCTCATCAGGTGCTGTGCACTTCCTATGGGTTCCATAAAAACTTTTTTACATACACGCGACCGGGTAAGGCAGAGTTCAAGTAACCAAGTCAAAGGAGCTCAGAGGAAGAAGGAGTGTTTGGCTCGGTGTTATTCACTGCCCTTTGAAGAGAAAATGGAATATTGATTCAAAATGGATAAATAAGGAGAATAATGAGTTGGAGATGATAAGGTATTACTTCTTTCAAAGTGAGAGAGACGCTGTGACCTTCAACAATTATTACTGGATGATGCCAAAAAAGACAAAGATGGAGGCACAAATATATAACCTAGTAAATGTATAATATCAGAAATGATAAATAGTTGAATTATTCACTATAAAATTATTAACTACATTTCAACCTCCTCCTCTTCGGTCTTAAATAAATACCCCTCATGTCTCTATCCTGCTGCAGTTTTTGTCTGAAACAATATTTGCAGATTTTGCACAGCTCTGCTGCTAAAATACAGTGTCTGTCACCATACTGTGTTCATTCAGACTAGACGTGTAGCTGCTTTTGTCAGTTGCACTGTATGTTGTCTTGTCTTGTTGTAGTTGTTTCTCTCTCTCACTCTCTCTTGCTCTCTTTGCAGTGTATTCCTGTCCTGCGTGCAGGGATGCTGTGGTGTCCTGTTTTTGTTCTTGTGTTGCTCCAGGGTCCTGGAGGAACGTTGTTTTGTTTTGTTTACTGTGGGTAGATGGCTGAAATCTCACTCGATCTTTGTCTTAATAGGACCTTTATTATGTTTTCGAAAGATTTAGTACCTGATCCTCACATCTGCGATGCTGTACCTTCCAGTCTGTGAGGCGTTTTCCCTTAAATGGAAATAAATGGAGCACCAGCATAGTAAATAGTGACCAAAATGAAAATGAGGCACATGTTATTAGAGAAGTATCTTTCAGCTTTTAGGCTGCTTCTGCTTTCTGCAAGCACCCTGGAGGCTCATTGAAAACCACAGAACAAAGTAGTGATTTTATTTTAATGCTGAATCTCATCACATACTTCAGAGGAACTCGTAATGATGCTGGGTCATCATTTATGTTAAGCATTAGTAAAGGGTGTCTTCTTCAGATGAAAATAAATGTCTGTGAGTATGAAATGGAATTTAATTTAAAACACAGTTCAGAAAAGAGTATTTCTTCAAGCAATTTACTTTAAATGAACCAGTGTCCCCCAGAATGTTTTGTACTCTTTAACACCAGTCTGCACTATCTGAGGTCATAGATTTCAGGTTTCAGGTATTTTGCTATTTTTTCTGTGCAACAAAATTACCTCCAATGTTTTCAGCATGCTAGGGATCTACCAGATTCCTTATACCAATATGTTTTTTCAGTCATATATACACATTATTGAATTATATTTTGTGGTCATCCCCAATGCATTGCTGTTGAAAATGCCTCATTCTTATTTCACTAGAAAACTTAATGTGAATATTTCTGTGTGTGAATAGTTCTGATTTCAGATGTGAAAGGTTACTTATTGTTTAAACTCCCCCACTTGGTGGGGTCCAGAAAGTCCATAAAACTTTTTGTAGTTATAAACAAAAAAGTTATACACCAGTCTGACACCAATTTGATGTTTTGAGGGCACAAAAATCGCATTGCCAATGAATAATACATTAAAAACTCAATATTTGCTTGATTTTGTGGTATAAATTACACCCAGTGGTTTATTTATCTGCATACAGAGAAAGATCATTTTGCTGGTTGAACAAACATAGATAATGATGCACCTGTACAACCAGGGAGGGTGAGGCCAGTTCTGCTCTGTTGAACTTCTGGCCGTGGAAATCTGGGGAAACTCCAAAGGTCAAACTCACTCTCTCCTGAGAATAAGGCTAATGGTTGGACAGACTACAGTTCAGGAATTGTAATGATGTGAATTTCACAGCATAATCCTGGTGTGGTGGCTAGCAAGCTAAATGGTATACGACAGCTTTGCGATAAAAGCAGGATGTATGAAGAAGGAGTGAACACCCCTCAAGGATTTTCCTGGATCATCCTGGATCCAGGGCAATCTATGGAATCCAAGGATAAAAAAAAGTAAATATGTCAAATAAAACAACAACAATAATAATAATAATATTAATAATGTGTCTGACAGAACAGAGCAAGTCTGACAGCCTATTCACAGGTTGTGTGGTAATGCATATTTTACGCTGTCATTTCATGTATATATGAAAATAGGAAACACATAACTACGTAATACATAGACGGTATTAAGACCAATCATTGACGAACACAATGTTTTGCATTTATGCAGTTTATTGTCCAATCTAAAAAATAACGAGACAAAATAGAATAATCACAGAGAAAGCACAAATTAGAATGGCTTAAATTTCATGCCCTTAGCTAAGAGATCATGAACAAAGGACTCTGGCACAAAAGACTAGGAGGTACTATATGCAGTTAAAGAGGTGATTGTGACTCCATATTACACAATGGATGGCATTACTTTTTTTTCTTCAAAATACCAAACTGATGTTATAGATTTAGCGTAAATTTTGTGCATGAACATAGAAATAGATGTAGAAATGTGTGATGTGTAGGTACTTGCTTCTAAAGATATTAAATCCACACGTGACCCCTTTCCCATGCAACTGTTCCCACATAGAACAGATAGTGTCTAGTGCAAAATGCATTGGAAATATGAAAAAAGTACAAAAAAAACTAATAGGGGACCAATGGACTTTTGAAGTGCAAGTTGGGTCAGAAAGTGACCACCACAAAAAAAGAAAGAAAAAAAGAAAGGAAGAAAAAAGCCAGATTGGAGTACCAGAAGTCCTGTTATGTCAAAACCATAACAAATATTTAAACACTGTAATACATAGTATTACTGCAAAAGACTAACCATACTGTTTTGCATATTACAAATTACAATAGAGTTTCCAATTGAATTTTGCTAATTTTTACAGCCTTGCTTTTTTTCTTGTTTGATATACTGGTCATTTTGATAATTATTTACAAAGGAATTCTAAAGAATGTATTTGCACAAAAGAAGTATAAATATGAGTACTTCTCTTTTATATATGGTACAGTTTATGAAAACATATTTTACAAAATAGTTTACCATGTAAATTAATAAGCCCCTTTGAAATACCATCAAACAGCTCATGAGCGAAATTACTACATCGTGTGTATTTCCACAGTGACAATCAGACCACCAGGCCACCATCTCTTTGCTGTTTTTGATGTGGTGCTATCGAGTGAAATGCATCAGGTTATTACATTTCATGAATGAATGCCCCCATTTGTTTTGCTGTGAAAACACTGAACTCAGCTCATTACACAGTGTTCAAGCTCGGCGGCGCCACATTATTAAGACTGTCCTCTACAACAGCACATTTGGAGAGGAACCACTGAACAATTTTTGACAAAAAGAACATTTAAGGACTTCTCAGACAGCTTACTAGGTGTTGACATTTATTTTGAGTGCATTTTGGTAGCGAGCGCTGTTTGGTGATCCTACACACTTCTGCAAGGTCTTAAAGGGCCAGCACAGATCTGAGGGACCATAAGAGGCCATGTGGCAGTGTATGATTCAAACCCACCCTGGCTGGATGTGGAACCTCCTGAACTCATGGGTTCCTAGCTGTCACATGGTTATTTCCTGAACTGCCCCATGAGTTCTGTTCAAGGTATTCATCAATCATGTTCAGATTGTTGAGCCAGTCATCGTTGGAAGCCCCCACTAAAGTCTCTATGAAGTCCACATCGCCTCTTCCTCCTCCTCCAACAGGTCCTTGAGGTCCTACAAGCATAGCTCCATTGCTCTGGTGCTGGGGAGGAAAGTCATAAGAGGGTGGTTTATGTCCTGGATTGTGTCCAGGGTTGTAGCCCTGGGCTGGGGTATGCTTGTTCACCGAGGCAACTGGGTAGCTTGGGGGTGCCATGCCAAGAGATGGGTGCATCATAGCTGGAGCGCCAGAACCCTTCATGACCCCCATGGTGGACAGGGTGCCACGAATTCTAAGGTTTTGTTGGGCCATGGCGGATAGGGGTTGCCCAGAAGGTAACTTTTGGATGTGTCTGATCCCCAGCCCTGGGGGCATCTGGTTCAGAGGTGGCCGAGAACCAGGGAAGTTGGCCGAAATCCCTGTCATGCCCGGACGCTGAGGGAACTGAGGTGAACCCAACCCTGGAGGAGCAGCTCCACTGGGGAATGAGTGCTGGTGATTCATAGGTTCCATGTGTGCGAGTGTTGCCTGTTGATTCTGCCACATTGAAGGCTGTGACTGCTGCTGTTGTGGAGAGGGGAACATCATACGTGGAGGTAAAGCACTACCCTGATGCAACGGCTGCCGAAGATGACTTGTCGGCACTGGGCCCCCAGCCAAGTTTGGTCCAGCCATCAATGGCCGTGTTACTACATGTCCTGGGTGAGTAGGTTGCCGTACCGGACCTCCTACTCCCATCATGCTCTGGCTTGGACGCATGGGCATCCCTAAGTCTTGCGAAGGGTGGTAGAATGATTGCTTGGAGCCAGACCCACCCATGTAGGGTCCAGGTTGGCCCACCTGGTTGAGAGGTCCAGGTGGAAGACTCATGCAGTTGGATGGTAAAGAGCCACTGTGAGACACCATGGAATGGTTGGGCTGCTGGGGGGTGGCCATAGGGTAACCGCTACACTCGGCTGGTATTGTTCGAACAGCACCTAGAAGGTGAAGCGATAAAATCAAGTTGTTACGAATATTTTAATTTAAATATATTTTCACTATTGACTTTCTTGGCTTAAACAAATTACCTTAATTTTCATCTTAAGGAAATGCCTGAAGCTGATCAGCCACTGTTACAATTTTCTCAATTGATATTTACAAATTTAATAAGAAGGCAGATTTGTTGAAATACTTCTAAGCCTGATGTATAACTACCTTGAAATGGCGCCACCTGCTGGCAATCTGGCATCTGTCCACCATTCATTTGCTCCATCTGCCTTTGCTTTTCCTGCACAGAACAAGATACATTACCAATAAAGCTCAAATACATTAACACATCAAAAACAGTAGTATATTACTTCTATGCTTTTCAGAATGTATGCTTTGCTTTCCTTCCAGTATAGCACTTTAAGACGTATTATTATCACCCTCACAAGATTGGCAAGTGAAGAGAACTGGTTTCAGAACATTTCAATTCTAAGGTGATGTAATCCTCAAACACACCCCAAAACAGGTGGACATCATTTATCAAACACTGCTTGAAGCAATACAATATATTCCATGGTTACAAAAATGCAATAACCACTTCAGCCCTTTCATCCTGACCTGTTGTTGGAGCTGTTTTCCCATGTTTCCCAGCAGCATGGTGTAGTTGCTGGCCTGTCCTGGACGAGGCCCTGCAGAGGGGTCCTGAAGATGTGGCACCATTCCTACACTCTGGTCCTGAGAGAGAGAGAGAGCGAGAGAGAGAGAGAGAGAGAGAGAGAGAAAGAGAGAGAGAGAAACACACATTTAAGACACATTCCATTTCCAAACTTGGTTATTGTTAATCCACCAAGGAATCATCTGATCGTCTGATAACAGGCCAAAATATGTCTGCTCAAAGGGCATCCCAGTGCAGTGTCTGTTAGAGTTCACTTCAAATGAAATTTAAGACAATAGCTTCAATTACAACTCAGTTACAAGTCTTGTTTATGACCAGGACAAGGCCCTTTTCTAGTCTTTACACAACACCTTAAACATGCCTGTGAGATGAAGCGTAACCTCCTTCCCCCAGCTGCTAGGGTCATAAATATCTGTAAATAACCAAAGAAGATTCGAAGCAGACCCTTGTTTCTCAGAGCAGTGGACAGTTGTTTGTGTTGGCTCTGCTTGAATTCGCCCCTCCTATTTCCCAGTCTAACCAAGCATTCCCATATTCTGATTCCCACAATGGGAATGTGGCTCTCCTTCTCTATAAACACCTCTGCAGATACACTAAAACTGGGGTCACCTCGCAGTACTCACAACCACCAACAATTAAAGGACAAAATAAAGCGGATCTTAGGAGTAACTGGCCTGGCTTTGTTGTGTACTCAGGCTAATGACTGCAAATTCCTTGTTGTTCTCAATCTGTGTAAATTTTAATAGCTGCAAAAACACTGTCCCACATTTTGATGGGATTTTAGGGATATTTGATGGGATTTTAGTAGGTTAAGTCACAACTCTATAGACTAGTCTTATGTAAATTGTATCTGGTGAATACTTTTCCTTTTTTTTTTTTTAGCCCAATAAATATTTAGCAAAGTTTTGACAGAAGCCGTATTGCACGCTGTGATTGAACTGGATTTTTGATCTGTAGAAACGGTCTGAGCCCATAATAACTGCTCAGAATGATGAGACTTGTGGGTGGAGCATGGATAGATCAATTCACACTTTCATGTTATAACTGAGGCAAGCATAGCCCGTGTTGAATGTGAATATGCCATATTTCTTTCAGGAAATCCTGATACAGAGTAGAGAAAATGGGCTTGAACATCAAACAGACGGAAGAAAGGCACCAATCATTCAACAGTCTGCTTTGTCAGTTCATCAGCTTGCAGCAAATGCTGGAAGTGGATTTATGTGCCATTTCTAAACACGTAAATGCAAATGCCACAACTTACACGTTTCTACACACCTCACATTCTAATAACACACATGAGAGGAGTTAGCCGCAGTAGTAGTTATGTGCCTGGTATGCAGGGTGCTGAAATGGTTCTCCTTAGGGAGGTGTGTGTGTGTGTGTGCTTGAAGGGGAGTGGTTGTATTGCTGCTTTGCTGTGGAAATTAATGGCTTGTCTGCGGCTCCACTGTTGGTAATGGGTATTGATCCCCCGCCTGACTCCTGGTCATAGGCAGCTGGAGCAAAGAGCTGATAAATAATGCTGTGATTAGTATGACCAGCCTTATTCTACCATTTAAAACATATAAAACGAGCAATTTTGATGACTGCTTACAACTATTTGTTTGAGTAGACTACAAATCAAAGAAATATGTTCTGCCACATCATGACAAGGAGGAAACACCAAAGGGGAAGGTGCATTGCTATGGTGGTGTGGACAGGTCTGTGATGTGACTTTACACTCCATTGACACTAGATGGCACATGCACCCTCGCTCACAAACCCAGAGCACACCTCGGCCTACTTGTCTCCTTCAGAGCTCAAAATCAGGGCAATTTTCCAAAACCCAAGCAGGTGGTCTCTTCTAGAAACAGAGACTGAGAATCAGATATTTTGAGTCCTGCATTCTGGTTAATTTAACATTTCTGACACACAAATAAATGACCAAACAATACGTCTACCACAAGCCTATTTAAGTGTTTAATATAACATTTTTATTAAATATTAAAACCTAATTAATGGGGTTTCAACTGACCATATTATCAGGGAGCACCATGTTGTTTGGGAAATGGTCATGTGGGCGATCAAATAAATCAGCACGCTAACTGGGTACTGACTTGGAATTGGAATCATTATTAGCTGTCTGGTTATGTAGGTAGCGAAACAAAATAAACCTAAAATGAGCTAAAACTGAACCTGTGGTGGTGGTGGCCTAGTAGGTAGGATACTTGCCTCTGGATCAGGAGGTCATGGGTTTGAATCCTACCTTCAGCAAACCAACACAGACTTCCTGAGCAAGATCGTTAACCTTGTATTGCTCCAGGGAGACTGCTCCCTTTAGTTAGGGAATGGAAGTGGTTTCTGACAAATAAAATAAAAATTGCTCTTAATTCACTGAAAGCATATGCCCTTCTTTGAGTATCATGAGAGCAAGGCGCATCATGCAAACCATGTGGTAGATAATACAGCCCAAAAGTCTCGGGTTTTGCTCAAGAGTGTGAGTAGTACTGTTGTCGCTCAAGAGTGTGTGGCATTTTCCAAAGGCGTGTGGGGAAATCTGTGTGTTATCTGAGGTGTTCGTCCTTCACTCCTCCTTCTCTATGACTTCTGAACACCCACCGCACCTCATTCCACAGGGTGGTCCAAACCAAACAACCACCAGCTCTGCCAGACGTGGCCTTCACTTTGTTCATGTGACACATTATCACTCCAAATGTAGGCAGTAACTAGTTACTTAATGTCATGTTCTTAGGCACAGTGTTGGGAGGGTTTGTTCTTTTGGGTGATGTCAAGTACATATGTGTGGTAAGTTTTACTGAGGTCAAATTTAGCAATAAACATAGGGTTACTACTTTACTTTCTGTTTTTAAATTTGATTCTGTTCCTGGTGTATTTTTCTGTGCTCATACTTCTCACATTTAAGCTTTCAAATTTGTACCAAAAGAATAAAAAAACAAGAATGATTCTGCCTACAGGGCTTTAGCTCCCAGGCTGGTAGATGCTGGATGGGCTGAGAAGTTCCACTGTAGTTTTCTCATGAAGCTCAAAGCTGAAGGAGTTGACCTCACACCTCATTTTTACTCCTACTCATGTTGTTTTTTGTGTTTCAATTTTTGTGTTGTCATGCCTAAGTGAATGTTATTACAGTTAGATATTACGATGTAAGATCATCACAGGTGTGGTCAGAGCCTGTTTCTAAAGATACAGGATAGAAAACTATTGTTTGGTGTTATTCAGATTAGGTAGAGCTCTGTGTATTCACAAAACCACAGAAAGTGGAATACACTAATGGTAATACGGCCAATGAAGTGAGGGACAGGGCAGTCGAGGTAACTCAAGGCACTGAGTTGCTAAACACTCTTAACATTAAAGGCACTCTTGAATAAGAAATGACACCAGGATGTACTAAAGAAGAGAAGGGGAGCTGGCGGTGGGAGGATGATGCTTTAGGTAATGTTCTGCTGGGAAACTCTGGCTCCTGGAATTCAATACATTTGACCTCCATAGTGCAGACCATGTACATGCCTAAATGACAATGTTCCCTGATGGCAGTACATTTTCCTGCTGAAAGAGGACAATGTACCTTGTCAATCCTGCAAATTATTTAAAGAACATCAAATGAACTTTAAAAGGATCAGCTGCAAGAATGTTGCTGCCAGATTTCAAAGTACACCTCTAGAACTCTTGTGGAGAGACCATGCCGTGAAAAATCTGAGCAATTTTGCTGGCACAAAAAGGAACTACACAATATTAGGCAGGTAGTTTGAATGATATGGCTGATCGGTACAGAGTGCAAATAACTGTAGCACAGCAATGACTGTAAGCTAATATGATTTGAACAAAAGCAAGGAGTGAGAAAGATGTTCCTGATAGCAGAGGAGACTTTGGTTCATTGACATGCTGTGATCAGAAGACAAATTGAGAGGATTCTGTGACAGTGTTAAAGTGAAATAATGTTAGCTGGTTATTCGTAGCTGCTAAAAAAGGAATGCTAAATGGATAGAAGGAAGCCTTGATGTTTTACACTACGATGACTTATGTTGCGCCAGCACCGGAGCAAAAAAATCCCTCCCTTCCCACCCCTTCTCTTTCTCATGACACTGGCAACCTTGGATAGCTCCTGCCTCAAGTAACACACACACACACACACACACACACACACACACACACACACACACACACACACACACACACACACACACAC
>JBBKCR010000012.1:10440695-10454913 GCA_037577295.1 Ladigesia roloffi | reverse complement strand
TGTGTGTGTGTGTGTGTGTGTGTGTGTGTGTGTGTGTGTGTGTGTGTGTGTGTGTGAGTGTGTGAGTGTGTGTGTGTCTTGCTCTCTCCCTTAGGCCAAGAGACAGCCAAAATCAGCTTGGACAGTTGTCAAGGTAACCTCCATGTAATCTATTTGCCCACCTCTCCTCTTCTTCGGCTGACCAAGGTCAACACTCTCTTTCTCTCCCTGCCGTTTTTGTTCGGCCAACAACGAGGCCCCTCAAAAACCATCATTAGTATGGCTCGAAAAGGACTGAAAAAAGAACAAGAATACAACTTTCCAAACCACCAGCCGAACACTGCATTCACACGGCTTCTGCTCTGAGGCCTCACCATACAGGCTCCACACACACACACACACACACACACACACAAACTCACGCACACACAAGAAGCCCCCCTTTTTAGCCATGGAGAGATTAAGGAATATAAAGACCCCATGCCAGGAGGCACCTCTCAAAGTGAAATAAATGCAGTGTGTGAAAAGAGAGCGACTACTAAATGGAACAAGAGGAGAAATGAATGGGGGGCATTTTGCAAACCAAGCGCTTACTCTTTTCCATCCATATCTCTCCCTTCATAAGCCACTCAGTTACTCTAGTTTATGATGTGTGTATGCGGAGGTACGCCGATTCCCTCATGTTTCCTTTCTATAACAATACCTGATGAAATGTTATCTCAAAAACAGTAACTTCACAAGAGAAAGGAAAAACATTTTCATTTAAATGTGCATTCAGTCAGTGGCAAGTGCTTGTGAATAATTTACAGGTTTATTCAGTGTTCACATATTGTGAAGACCAAAACTGACCATGAGATTCAGTCTTAGTGTGAGTAAGGTGAATGTATGTTGGTTCAAACTGAAAAAAACAAATAAATATACATACAACAAAACCATTTTAATGGTGTTGTTAGTTGGCGAGCTGAAAATACAAATTAATAAGATCTTATTTTGGATTTAATGGTGTGAACACCAGTATTAACATATGGCAATACACTGCACACCTAGTGAATAAAAGGCTGTCATATTTAATTTACATAGAAGACTTCACATAAGTTGGTTTCCAAATGATGCAACGACTAGCAAGGGGTGTGTGTGTGAAAGTGTGTGTGTGTGTGTGGGGGGGGGGGCATACATGAGCTTGTGTGTGTCTCAGGATTTCCTAATCTCATACAAATAATAATAATTTGTTACTACTAGCAATTTTTCAGTAATGGTTTAAATCTTTCAGAATATACAACCAATAAATGATTTTGTAAAAGCTATAGATAACTATTGAACTACTGTAAATAATTTTGTAGTTACTGTACAAATTTTAGAAGTTAGTAACTAAAATGTTTTATGAAGTAAAATACATGGCTAACAACTACATATAATTTTGTATTGCTATAAGTAATTTACTGTAAATAATTTAGGAACTACAATAACTAAGTTGGTAATACGTAACATAACTATGTAACTACTAAAAATTGTTTAGTAATTATTGACTCCTTAGACTATAGCTAACAATTCAGTAACCATTATGAATGATTCAGTTACAGAAAAACAAATGATATCTACATATTTTAAGGTACATAGATATGAGAATAAGTAGATAAAGTTTTAGCACTCTCTAAAGTTAAAAAGTATTTTCAAAAGTAATTTCGATGTCAGTATTCAGAATTCAGTGCACTGGTGTCAGCATTAAAATCAAAATATTTTAATTAAAGATCAGTTGGGCAGTGCCACATGGACAAGGTGTCATATTTGATATAATTGCCCCATCGTATGTGTGCAAAATGCCTTTTAATGTTTCAGAATGGAGTTTTTTATATTTTTGCTATTATGAATAAAACATTCTTTTTAATTAAGATTTTCCTGTAGTATGTAAACACTGTCAGAATTTAGTCCAAGTATTTAAGGCCTATGTTTTATATAAAATACACCATCCTGCGGCATTTTAATATATTAAACCATTCAGTCTACGATATTTTGGCCTCATTTATTTACACTAAATTCATTAAGGATGTTTCATCTCAAATCTATTTTTGTACTTAGGTGCAATATGTGACAATCATCCAAACAGAACAAAGGTCATTTACATGTATCTGTCCTAAAGGTATGGCCAGCACATTTGTTTCCAAAAGTAGACCACACAGAAAAAACATAGAAAAAACGTTTTTCAGCAGTGATTTGACTCCATTATTCTCAACAGAATTGATATACATCTCCTAGATTGGTGGGACGATTTTCAATGTTGTTACACAGATTCTCAGTAGGGTTAATATCAGGGTGTTGACTTGGCCATTTCAAATCATTCAACCTTCCAGCTATCCTAGTGTCACTTTGGCTTATTGTCATCTTTGAAAGATGAATCTTCTCATGAGGCATTGGATTATTGTAGAGTGGAACAATTTCTCCTTCAAAATCTCTGACAAGATTCCCAGTGCCTGCAGATGAATATCATCCCCACAGTCTGATGCTGCCACCACCATATTTCACCACAGGTATGGAAAAAAGTCATGGGCAAAATTAATTAATGTTAACTTTACACTACACCTACCTCTTTGAAAGAGTGGCCAAAATGCCATTATGTTGTCGTCTGACTATGAAATCCTTATCTTAACTGGGTATTTCTCGTAATTTTCTGAACCTGGTAGAGGAATCGCTTCATTGTTGAAATTTAATCCATCCACTTTCAGTCTAGTTTCAGCCAAAGAAACTCGCAATTGTCTGTTAGTGACAGTTAGATGTTTAGTAGTCTCTCTTGCCAGTAAACATCTTGCTCAGATGCTTAATTTTGAAGCATAGCCTGTTCTAATAAGTGTCTGGTGGCTGTGATTAACCTTCTGCTCTCTGAGGATAGATCTGATGTTTCCAGCTTTTCAGTGATTTTAGTTCTCACACCAGCAGAATGCTCCTCTGTCTTCAATGTTGCAGTTATTTTCCATAAAAAACAACCATTACAACCAAGGGTACAGTGAGACAACTCTAGTTGAGAACTCAAAAGCAGTACCCAATGATGTTTATCTATTGTCAAATTACAGTCACCTTTGTATAATTTGTGATTCATTTCTCATCTACGTAAACATGGAGTTTCCAAATCCCAGGAATGTGAATACTTATGCAAACAACATATTTTCAGTTTTTTTATCTTTTTGAATGTTGGTAGATAAATAACCTATTTTGTCATTGAAAATAAACTGGAGGAACCTTGTTTAAGGAAATTGGTGTATACATGCTTTATAGTCCAGAAAACAATGACGATGTGCCAGGGGTGTGAATAGATTTGCAAGCCACTTTATATGCACTTTACATTTACGGCATTTAGCAGACGCCTTTTATCCAAAGTGACTTCCATTCCCTAACTACAGGGGACAGTCTCGCTGGAGCAACTTTATGAACAACCCCCACCTTATGAACAAATATTTGGGATGCCTGACCATTATACCAACAGGAACTTTACTGACATTGCATTCACTTTAATATTGATTTAGTCCCCTTTGCAGCTGAAACAGCTTCTGCACGATTTTGATGTGTTGGACTGTGGGAATTTATGTGGTCAGACACTGATGTTGGACCAGGGGGCCTGAATCAGAATATAGGTATTGGTTCCCAAAGGTGTTGGATGGAGTTGAAGTCAGTGTTCTGTGTTGCCAAGCAAGTTCTTCCACACTGAACACAGCCAGACATGTCTTTACGGATCTTGCTCTGTGCGCAGTCCTGCAGGAATATAAAAAAGTTCTTCCCTAAACTGTGTTAACAAATTTGGAAGCATAGTGTTGTCCAAACTGCTATGGTATGATGAAGCATTAAGGCTGTCCTTCACTGAAAGTAAGAGGCCATATGGATTCAATAATTAAAAGGTGTGTCCCAAAAGTTTTGTCCATATAATGTGTGTATGTGTGCCTGAGTATAGAGTGAGCTGACTGGAGGAATCACCTGGGGTTCACAATAAGTCAGGAGAACTGTTGTGTCCACCTGGCAAAGTTGCTGTACCACCTCAGCTCCTGGCAGTACCACCCTGTTTGCCCTTTGCTGCTTAAATGTCTAGCATGTGAGCATCTAAGCACTGGTACTGTCACTGGGAGACCAGTGGTGCCAGTCATTTGCAAGGGCAGAGGTGGCCTCTCTCTTGTTGCGTGGGATAACGAATGGCTAGTAAACATTGTTGTGTGTAGTGTTGTGCCAGTTCACATTGAAAAAGTACTGCTTGAAAATACAGTTCATTCAAATAAAAATGAACTAGTTCACATTCATAGTGAAAATTTGAAAATTTAAAACAAAATTCACTGCTAAAAATGTACTATTTCACGATTGTTTTATTTGTTCTTTGCTTTTTTAACATTTTCTATACAACATCCTTCCATCTGAACCTCCTTCAATCTTTGCATTCTATCTGTCATAGAACTGAACAATCACAGACATAAGTTACATTAAAAAACTATTTTGAGGTTGAGAATAGATCTTACAAGTTAAGCAACCCATCATGTTTTGGTGAAAAGGGAATAAATGAAGTGCAGGTATACTGTATATGGAATTTCTATTCAGGAAACATTAACACAAATACATATATTTAAAAGGGCTCAGAAAAGAACATAACTAAAGGGCCATTGTCTTTTTTAAACCTTATCAAACACAAGAAAATGAACAGCTCTAAAACTCAAAGACATCCAAACTCAAAGAACCAGCCATTTTCTGGTATTGCTTTGTATTGAAGTTGAAAGAGTGGACTCCCATCGAGTGAGAGACACTCTCCACTTTTTTATCAACACACAAAGCACTTATATTTGCCACGTTTGGCTAAAATATGAGGCTGCAGATGATAATAAACTAAGAGCCATTTGGGTGCCGAAAGAACTAGTTCTTCTTTGGGAGCTGTGCCACAAGAGCTAGCTCTCTGAAAAGAGTGAACTGTGTTCAGTCTCGCGAAAGTGAACTTCACTCATGCCTCTGTTCATAATTTGACAAACATTTGACAAATGTGATTAAACACTACTTGTGTGTTAGCTAAAATAACAGAATTATCAGTTAGCAGTCTCTTCCTAGCATGTTGAGCTTTCATTGTGTTCCAAAATAGCAGAGGCATTTCATGTGGAAGCACTTGGCTTCACAATCCCAGAGTTTGATAAGGCCTGACCCAACATGTGTGTGGAATTGAACATGACTAAATTAGACAAACATCCATCCAAAAAATGCAAAATATTTTCACACTTCCAGAATTCACAGCTACGAGGTGCTGCACTGATGCATTTTTACAGCCAGAATAAACACAAAAGCATTTATCAAAGAGAAAGACAGACAGGAAGATAAAGGAGGGGGGAGATGAAACATGAATCTAAATACATCTCCGAACCTCACCTTGTTTGTGTTTTGGGCCGCAAACCAACATGAGTCACCGAGCAGGGTGTGTCTGACAGTTACTTATGCCAGTGAGAACTTCACACAAACACATATCGTCATTGTCATAACAAAACCTCATATCTCCAAAGTGGGAACTTCAACAAAGCATTTTAAGGCAAATGATGGAACAAGACTTTATACTTAGTAATGCCGATCCATTCATCATGAAACATTCATGTCTTGTCTTGGACAGCTTGTCTTTTGAAATGTGAAAGGTTATATATAAGGTTGTGAGATTTTGATATGAAACTGATGCAATTCAGTACATACAGACACAGACACATTGCACAGCTTCTCATTGGCCAGTGCTGCTTCTTGAATCACCAAAGAGGAGGAACCAAAAACTAACTAGAGATATGAGGAGAGGGCTGTGGAAGAGAAAAATTGCAAAGGAGGGCAAAAACCAGATTTGGCGCTTTCTCTTTCTCTCTCTCTCTCTCTCTCTCTCTCTCTCTCTCACTCTCATTCTGTCTCTCTCTGCCTCCATCCTCCTGGTATCAGCAAAAAAAGAAGAAAAAAAATGCTAGCTGCTGTTGACACAGCCCTGACCTTCCCCTCATTCCGCTCCCCCAAGTGTGAAATTGAACGTCGGCCAGAAAAGAGAGAGTGAGAGAGAGAAAGAGAGAGAGAGAGAAAGAGAGGGAGAGAGACAAAGGAGAAAAAAGGTACAGGAAAAAAATGAGCCTCTCTCCACACAAAACTAACACAGAAATCCAATATCACATATATCAAACAGTGTGGACTGTTGCCGTGCTATTCCATTAAAGGAGATGTGATTTGGAGCACACTGAGAGCACATTGAGGGCTGCAGGAATGGTATTGATCTTCTCCATCGTCCACTCTCACTGGTGGCCTCCACCATCACTTTTCCAGGAGACATCAGTCAACACAGTTTACAGTCAGAAGGGCTGTACAGATTACATGTGGGAGTGTCTGAGACCTCTGCCACCTTTATGATCTGCCCTACATCCCTCAAACACAACATCTCAAAAATATTTCAGCCTCAAAATCAAACTCAGACATGTATTTGATGTCTTCTTTTAACTTTTTTAGCTCTTGTACAAGATCAAAGACACAAACTTGCAGAAACCAAGCCCATGTAGTAAGGAAAAGATGAAGGGAAATGGGAGAATGCGTATATTTGATTTTTTGCCAAAATGTTCCTTTAAAAGAGCAGCAAACAAAGGACATGAGGTTGCTTCAGTGTGACTAACAGGAAAGGCTTTCTAAAGAATATTCTCACTGTCTTTCACAGCATATGACTATATTTTATTTAGATTTTATGTTATACAGACTTAAACATCATGCATATTTCAGCCCAGGCCAGCTCATAGATTGGAACCAAGTCACCTGTGAAGACAACCACCAAGTCAGCATTCCTTTCCCGCGTCTTTGGTTAGAAACTTGGCCAACGTTTTGCATTTCTTTGGAAAAATGGAATGATGCCAGCACAGGAATGATGTGGCGGAGAAATGTGTGTGTGTGTGCGTGTGTGATAGTGTGAGATGGAGGGAGCGAAGAATGTAGTAGCTCTCGTGATGTAATGGAAGGGGAGGGGGCGTGTGGTGCATAGCCCATGGGCCGCCAGTCTCCTGCTGACTCCAGACATTTCTGGCATTCCTGAGAGAGCCGCTTCCATTGTGCTGCAGGGGACCTTCCATTCATTCAGCTCAGGAAAAGGGGAAGGAAAGGAACGAAGGAACGGAGAGAGAAAGAAAGAGAGAGAGAGAAAGAGAGGGAGGGGGCGTTTGATAGAAAGTGCAAGCATCTTAAAGAAGTACAAGATGCTACATGTTTAGCATCTCGATGTAAAAAACATTCCTATACATGATTCCTAAATGTATGTTTTTGTAATGTGGAACCTGGCTCAGGCTGTTTACTGTATTGGTCCATATGGGTAGTCCTTGTCAGTTCAAAGCTGGCATGTCACCAAGTTGTTACTTTGCTTTGAAGTACAAATTGTGGGATAGTTTTCTACTATCCCACAATTTGTGTGATTTCTACTTACATTCATCTGGCTCATGTTGAACATACACACAATTATGGAGGTTGTGGAAGAGTTATTACCAAACAGTCCAACTGGAATACTCTCATTCTGATAATTAAATGCATAGTTTAATCATGCACAATACTATCACTGCACTTAAACCATGATTTTTTCCCTGCTTTATTGCTGCTTAATTTCATAAGTGATTGAATGAACCAGACCATAGGTGAAAAGCTTTTTGTTTTTTGTTGTTTTCCAGATGCAGTGCAAATCTAGTGCATGCTGTGAAGGAAAGGGGACGAAAGCGCTGATTGGCTGCTTACCATACCGTCCTGCCAGGAGTCTACTGATTATGGTGTTTTCAGGCAACCCTCATAAACCTGTGAATAGTGTTTACCACAAGCAAATCACGCTCTAATGGCAAAATCCATGTCAAATTTGTGGGCCTGAAAGTTTGGGTGCCCCATTTCATATTATGGTTCCTAAGGCGCAGCATCCAAATGATCCTCTGTCAAACCTCAGCCCTGAGATGGACTTGTGTTTCTTGCCATTTTACTTTATAAGCATTGGGATAGACACGTCTGGTTGGGATAAATCGCTTTCATGAAGAAATGAAAGAATATCACCTCTCAAACCCCCCTCTCCCAACACCTAGACTCTATCTAGAAGGACACAAATCTACAGAAGCACTTTTATAACATATACAGCAGTAAAATAGCAGTAATATAAACACTGTCCGAACATGCAATGTGTACACATTTACAGTAAATGAAATCGTTAAAACCGTTTTTATAACTGAAGTGTGTGGAGCATAAAGGCAGATTCACAGATAGCGTGTAAAGGCTGAATGTGATGGCCTCCGTTCAGTGCTACTACTCCACCTAGCGGTCACCTGTGCTTGTCACTGAATATTTTGCCTTTTTTTCATAAGGATCTCGACACCGGAGGTTTGATCAAGGGTAAGAGCCCTCCTGTGGTTATTGCCTCAGCTCCTGCATGGTGAAAAGCAAAGCAAAATACTGCCAGTAGTCACTATCAGGCAAAGACCACGATCAGCATGCCTTTTGTTTATGTTGTGTGCAAACTGCATGCAATAATGTCTATGGTAATACGTTCACATTTCATCCGATACTTTTATCCAAAGCAACTTCCATTCCCTAACTACAGGGGACAGTCTCCCTGTAGCATGTCGGGATTAAGGGTCTTGCTCAGGGAGTCTGTGTTGGTATGTCAAAGGTAGGATTCTAACCCATGACCTCGTGGTCCAGAGGCAAGTATTGTACCCACTAGGCTTCTACTACTAAGACAAAAATATGTCATCACATATTTTTATTACAATATGATGGAGGAGAGTGAATATTTTGTCTTTTGTTGAAATTATGGTGGAAATACAAGCGCAAATGTAAGGAAAAGGAATTTAATGGAGAATGTTGTTATCAGTGTCTATTATCTTGTTTAAAAAACAGGAAGGGAAACCACTAACTGTGCATGTAGAAGTCCAGGCCTGGGGCTGGACTTTGGTCAGCTTATTGTCTTAGCTGACTCCAGCTGGCCATAGTAGCCCTGGTCCAACTTAAGTGAGGAATTGATTAGGCTAATTAAGCAGAAGAGTCTCATATAAACACCCAACTCGAAACCAACCCCCTTAATTTTCCCACTTAAAATGACCCTAATTTAGATTTTTCCATACAGAAAATGAAGGAAAGTGCACAGATTAAGGTTGATCAAGGGGTAAAATTACTGATTTTTCCCCTTACTTTTTCAAATTTGCCCCTTAGATAACAGAACCTCCTGAATTAATGCCTTAAATTTAAGATGAAGGGGTTTAACACTCATGCCTTAAATAAGCTCAAATAAATGGGTTGGTTTAAAAAGTTAATGGCCACTTGATTCAAATGAAGGGGGGTGGCATTTTCTGAGTCAACATGATACAGCATGTGGATGACCGGGGCTGTAAAAACTCCTAACAGGTCACAAAATGGATAAGTAGTCAAGCAGCAGCTGAACAGCACTCATTTTAAAATAAACCCCTTCCAAAATGTTTTATTTCTTTGCATTGGTAAGTCGAATCCATGGTACAAATTAATTTTGTATAGTGTGTAGGCTGTTTAAATAGTTTTGCCTCACTTACGCCTGACTTTAAACTGCTAATCACAATGGGAAGCAGGGTCACAGTACAGTGCAGCCGTGAGGACGAGGCTGTGACTGAGAGCTCGTTGGGAGGTTTAGTGTATCAGATGGTTGACTAGTGAATAAGACTTCACACTGTATGAGTAACAGCTCCGAAAAGCGCATGGAAGTCCAGAGAATTCCAATCCTGCAGGTTCTGCGGCGTGTTAAATAGCACATTGACCACATTAAGTAACTTTTCACACCCACCACCAAGTTTAGCATTCTCTACTGGTGGAAAATGTGTGAGGCTGGATGAGAGCTCCAGTTTCAAGAAAATTGTCTGGCATTTGTCTCACAGTTTGTCTCACGGTTTTTCAAATTAAATGTAAAAGTAAGGAAACTGTTTATTTTCCAGTTCCTGATCTGACTTTAGCGTATCTCAGATGCCTCCTTAGCAAATACATACAACACATTGGTCACAAAATGATCACTTTCACAATCAAATGGCGCATTTGTGGTCATAACTATTGTGTTCATATTTGTGAAACCTGCATAACAATTGATGTTAGAAACATAGAAAAAGAGCCCGTGTTAAATACATGGCTAATCCACTGCTCAATCTACTGCTTCACCATGTTAAATAAATTGTCAGATGGTGGTGTGTGTGTGAGTGTGTGTGGAATGATCAATAACAGACACCTTTGAGAATTCTCAGATCTGTGAGGGCAGAGAGTTGGGGGGGGGGTTGTATTCCCATGAGGTCTTCTTGTTGGTTTGCTACCCAGAAGATATTTTAGAAAAAGATGTATACGTTTAAAGGACAATGTGGCCTCTTCAGCTCAGGTGGATTAATAGAGGAGAGTACAATCAATCACACGATTCACGGAATTGGGTTAATCTGCAGATCTGCAGAAATTGATGCACAGATTTTAAAAACATTATTTCCAAATACTAAAAGTGGTGTCGTCAGTTGAATATTTTACACATTTCATGGCATGATCCTCAGAATGTGTTCAGCTGAACAATCAACACACTCTGGTCAACTCATCATAACCATCCTGAAAACCTGATTTTGTAAATAAATTCTGTTAAGCAAAATGTCTGTTTAGTTAAAGCCTATTGGATTACACAGGACTTCCTTGTTTTATTTTCAAAAATCTTGATTGTACCCTGTATCCTGGCCAATGAAAACTAAAAACTTTACACCGATATCACAGAAAGCACGAGTGATTAATTCCAAAATCCATAAAGAACAGAAACAAAAAAAAAACCAAACAACTCATTCCAGGAATTCAGGTTGTTGCTCATAACATTCATTTATTTGTTGCAGCATACAGAAATCAAGCTCATAATTTAGTTGCACTCCACTCAAACTTGAAACGAGAACTGGGAATCTACTTTACTCCAGGTTATGTTCCATTGTCATTTTTCTGCTCTATAACTACGACCTGTCCCGTGAAAAGCACAGCACCTTGAATGGTTTGATTGGGTTTGTGCAGACGCTCAAATGTTTGGCTCATAAATTTGCGCCACAACCTGATCTCCTTCTCACCTGGAATGCCAAACAGGCTGCGCATTTCTTTCTCAACTGCGGCTATTGTGTCTGTTTTGCTGAAAGATCTTATTAGTTTCCTCATATCACTGCACTCACATAACCTCAGTTCAGTGAGTTAGATCTCAACCTCGAAGTGCTTCACAAACTTGCCAAGCTTAATCACTTTTCGGCCAATTGGCTTCTGACCCTCAGCAAGTCCGTACCAGCAGATTAGTTTAAGCCATGCTTCAGTGGGAAGAAGGATAAAACCATGCTCATATATAATACAATTCTTAATGGAGAATGTACTTCCATCTTTCAAGAGATTAGAGTTGTCCACCGGTCCAGGTTTTTGCCCTCCTCTGTGGCTCACATGGGAGTCAAGGCCTACGAATTTCTTCCATTGCTTAAACCAATGAGCATCCAGTAGATACCATATATCTCCTTCCAAAAGTTGGGTTTTAAGCAGTTGTTTAATCTCTGCGGATTGAGTCTTCAGATCTGGAGCAAATGAAGCAAATAAGTAAAGAGAATATATAGGAGATTGATTAAATTTTTTTTGCATATTAGTAAGAAATGCCACTGAAGATCCTTACTGGGACCTTTTATATTCAGAAAAGTGCTTTTCTTGCAACTGACTTCATGAACAACAGAAAATGATGCCTGGTATCCATGCATAACAACCACTAAAAATGTTCTGCCAAAAGACCATCTATAAAAACAAATATAATAATCCAGCATCAGTCAATAGAAGGGAAACATTGTGCACTTTTTTTTTAACCTTTACAAATTTGTAAACCTACAGTGGCCTGCAATAGTATTCACACACTTGGAATATTTCTTGTTTTGTTGCACAACCTGGAATTAAAATTAATTGTTTGAAAGTTTGCACATTTTCAACGTTTGTACAAGACATTTTCGTGTGGCGAAGGAAATGACAAATAGGACAACACAAACAGAAACTTCAGCTTGCATAACTGTTCCTAAAGTTAGAACTTTGTTGAGCCACCTTTCTGGGCAATTATAGCCGCAAGACTCTTATGATGAGTCTTTATGATCTTGCCATTGTGAGGGAGCCCCAAATTGCTCCCTCATGGCCAATTTGTACCAATGTTTTTTTCCCCCCGTATTGAAGATGATGGATTTGATGGTTCTCTAGAAGGATCATCAAAGATTTGGATTTTTTTTTAATAACACAACCCTGACTTTGTCCCTGACTTGTTTGGAGAGCTCCTTGTTCTTCATGCTGTGATGCTTTTAGCTTAGTGGTGCTGGAGATTCTGGGGCCTTTCAGAAAAGATGTGTTTATACTGACAGATCATGTGACACTAAGATTGCACACAGGTGGAATTCATGTCACTGTTTAAGGTAATTAGTTGCACCAGAATTTTTTAGGGGCTTCATAGCAAAGTGGGTGAATACATATGCACATTCCAATGTTCTTTTTTTAAATATTTTTCCCATTTCACTTCACCAACGTGGATCATTTTGTACAAATACATCACATAAAATAAGATTCAAAAACAGGATGGAATGTAACACAATAGCTAAAAAGCCAAGGGGGGTAAATACTTCTGCAAGGCTCGGTATATCAGGGACAGAACATTTCCAGGTTCCAGTTCTTTTTACCATAGAAAAAGCAATAGCACTTAACTGAGTCAAATGTTAGGTACTCACTTTTCTTAGGAGCCCCAATTTCCTTGGTGACTAATTTTTTAAACCTAAACAGAGCTGCCTTCAGGCACTCTTTACTCCAGTCAGTGTTGATATTGGTTTTGGTCCAGTTCTTGGTGTGTGGAAGGGTGGATAAAGTAGTACCTGGGTAATTCTACATGCAAGAGAAAAGAGATGGTGAGCACGATAAAGGCTTCTCACACTACTACTGAACTGAAAGAAAGACACTCACTTGTACGAGGTGGAGATTGTCCTCAGTATGTGAGAGCTGCTCTAGTTCAGCATCTCTTGCCTTTAGCTTCATGATTTCCTGCTCCAGCACTTTAACAAGTCCCTCACCCTGCAGCTCTGCTACTTTCTGCTGCTCCTCCAGCACTTTAAGCACCTCAGCCTCGCTTCGCTCAATGGAGCGCCTCAGAGTAGTGAAGACTTCCAAGCTTTTCGCTTTTCCTTCAGCTGTATTTTTCTAACACACAAAATCATCAGTACTGAAACAAATTTGAACATGTACAAAGATTAAATGCCAAATCCAACTACACCAGTTAAGCAGAATCAGGACCAATAAAATATTAAATTATTATTATTTTTTGCATAACTAATAATGCTACACACACACACACCACACATTCAGGAACTAATTTCTAATGTGAACAAAATCAAGTCCCAATTTGGGGCTGTATGGAGTGCTAATAACTCACTTGTAATTCCCAAAGAGTGATTCCCCAATTGTTGACGGAAGCTATGCATCACAGTGGACAAAAATAGCTTGTATTAAAATATTGTGTGTTGTATGTTCACGCCTTCTCATTTAGGATCGTCACTATTGGTCACATTAATTGAGAAATTTGGCAATTCATTTGATGAATTGAATAATTATATTTAATTTAAATGTGGTGCAATGTTAAACCCAAACATTTATTTTTACTTCACATTAAATTTCTCAATCCAAGTATACATGCACTTATGTGGCTTTCCACTCTTTCAGTGATGCTCACAAAAGCAATCGGAGTGCTGAAATGTCCCTGTTGTGTAGACATTTCAGGCTAAACATAGATTGCTATATAAAAGCCTGAAGAAATGTTTAGCATTCAAATCCTACACCAATCACTAAAGAATACATTTTAATAACAAATTTTTCATTGAAAAATTGCGACAGCCCTAGGCTTTAAAGTGACCACAAAGGAACTGCTGAACTGTGCAGAATTGACAAGGCAACAAGTAAATCTGATGAGTATAGTTTGTGGTTTTGGAGTTAAGTGGAATCTGTTTAATGTTTAAATCAGTATTGTTCAGGGAAGGTTTCTCTCAGTTGAGTTCTAAACAGTACGAATGTAAACGAGGCTGAAGTTGGCTACTTATTCACAGCTTCCGATTCGTCTGGCTTCTTATACAGAATGCGTGAATCCGAGGCTGAAGTTAGCTTCTTATTCGCCTCATCATTCTGAGGGGTGTTCACGGGAGTGAAAGCTGCGCAAAATACATTCTTCACGTCTCATAAATGTAATAAAATA
>JBBKCR010000012.1:10402300-10422060 GCA_037577295.1 Ladigesia roloffi | reverse complement strand
GAAAAAATGTCACCTTCGACTTGGATGCCCTGGGGGTAAGCAAATAAACATAACATTTTCATTTTAGGGTGAACTATCTGCTTAATGAAACCAAACGTGGTTCTGCTATTGCATCAATTTAAAAAGCTATTTCACACCTGCACATACCGGGTAATATTTCCTAGCTGAGAATGTTGACTTTTTATTGGAATCTAAGAGTCTGAATACAGATAACTTTAGGGTGTCTGGCTATGGTTGCTGTTAAAAACACATTTTTGAAAATGTAAAAATGTGAAGGACCGATTTAAAAAATAAAGAATTTTTCATATTATTTAAATTTTGAGGGTTTTCCCAGGAGCCTTTGCATTATATAGAGATGAAGCTACAGCACACAGTGAAATTCCTCTGCTTTTAACCCATTCAGCAAGCGATGGGCTGCCACCAGTGAGGTTGGGATTTGAACCCCAACCCTCTGATTGCAGACCATCTAGGCCGTCCAGCAGCTTGCCAGGTTATCTTAACCAAAAAAAAGATCTTCATCGAGCCCACAGTTCTCAATTACAAAATTAATTTTTAGGAACTACCCCTTGAGATGTTCTTTAAGGAACCAGAAGTGGAACTTCTGTGATATGACACAGCAGGTGGCCTAGTGGTTAGGGAGACACCCCTGCAATCAAAAGTAATGGGGTTGAATCCCAGGAATGCTTGTGACACTAATGAGTTACCCCTGAGTAGAGTACTGTCTTCACTCTTTGCTACCTGGGCGCTCTGTTCCCAGCTGCCCGCTGCTTCACTTGGTGAATGCAGAGAACAATTTTATACTGTTGTGCGTTCATGTATCACAAATGAACAATTTCTGGCACCTTTATTTGTGTACATGTCCTTCAACGACCTTTATGCACAGTATACTGCTAAGTTGTATAGGGTCAGCTGATGTAAAACTGGTTATTAAAACTCTTGGAACATTCCTCTTGTCCCCTCCATTGTCTAAGGGAAAACAATTACTTCGGAACATTGCAGAACTGTGTCTGGAGTGCTGGGGAATGCTATGCTTGGAATGAGCAGTGGCATTTGTTGGAGGTGTGGCAAATAGTGACAAACAACATCGAGATTAGCTAAACTTCCAACTTCCTGATTATTCCCCAGGCGGTTCTGAGCCAGTCTCTCTTCTTTGCCAATGTAAAAATTGAGCGTTTGCGCTTGAGAAGATTCTAAATCTCTTGATGAGATTGCACTATTAGGCATTGTTTCACATAGAATCCCCAAGTGCAAACCAATCAGGCCGCATTGTTACCTCTGGAGCCTGGAATGTGTTTTAGTGGTCATTTAGTTGAACTCAATCCGGTTTCCATACCCTTTTCTGATACACATTGCATATTCATGCTATTTCATGGTCAGTAGTAGATGGTTGACAAGGTCATAAATATGAGTTGTCAACACAGACATATTTAGTGGAATCCAAGCTTATAAGACATTGACATTTCACCAACCAGTGTGTTCTCTGAAACCAAGCTGAGCTACAGTGTACCATGTATTTGTAATGGCAGATATAATGGGAATAACAGCTCCTTCATGTCCTTTTTCTATTTAGAAAGCAACAGGAACATAGTGACTGCACAGACCCAAAGAAACATATGATCACAAACAAAATAGTCTAAATAAATCCAATACACTATTCTATGTACACAAATGCTGGGTATAAATACTATAGAGGTCAGGAGTTGTTCTCTGTTCTCAGTAGATTATTGCAAGATAATGAATATTGAGATAAGTAGTGATATTTCATATGATAATAAAATACTACATAATGATGTAACACTTGATAAATGTATTGCTTATGCTGTATAAATAGTAAAACACAATTATTGGTGGTGTGCAGTTTTATACTTTATCTGTGGAGCATTTGAATGTACCATAACAAGTAAATCTTTTCCATTGGTGGCCATTCTCCACACAGCAATGAATTATAAATGTTTATTATCTGATAGGTGGTCATAGTCATTACCTATTACAAACTGACTTTCTCTGAACCTTGTGTACAGCTGTGGTAGAAAACTAAAATAAAAGCAAGTACTTTATTAATGTGGCATGTTCATTCATGGAAATGTAGAGTATTTATAAAACATCATATCATACTGTTTTTTCACTTTGCATAGGTAACAACAACTGATGGCAAAATGACTGTAGTGCTCAAAGCAAACTGCTTTATTCAGCTTCTTTATTCAGGGACGCTTACTTAAAGGAGTTCGCTTTACCGGATGTTTAAGGTCACTCAGGACATCTTAGATCCATTGGTTTGTTTTGAGAGAGGAGAGATGCAAGAGGAAGGAAGATAGGCATAAATGGAAGGGAGTGCTCACAGGATGTGACTCAGTGGAGTCTGCCCCGTCTCTCTTTAGTCTTACCTTCACAGCAGGGACTAGCAAGTCTGTTCAGATAGCTTTAGTCAACACATGAGAAAAAAGTAGTAAAGTATTTTAACATGTGACTCCTATCAAGAAAGTGAACAGATGAAGGCAGCAACAGGAGGAATGTTGAGAAAGAATGACCAGACACTGAAGTGTCTGTCCAAGTCTGACACGCACTAGAATTTGTGTGTGTGTGTGTGTGTGTGTGTGTGTGTGTGTGTGTGTGTGTGTGTGTATGGAGAGGCTCTCTCAAACACACTACATCACCCCAATATTCATGCTAGAAAAAACAACACAGGGTTCAAGTTATTAAAACACCAACCATAACCTGCTCTCTTTAGCTAATTTGCCAATAAGGCAACCTTACAACAGAAAACAATTGAAATTCATTTTTAATCAAAATATAAAGTCATTATGTAAAAATACTGTAATTCAGCATCTATTTTGCATTACAAATATAATTCCTTTAACAAATCACAATATCTTCATAGTTAACAATGCTAGACCTCTTTTTAAATGTTCATACTGCCTTCACAGGAACAGGGTATCTTTCAGATATTTTTTGTCTTACAACAGCCAATAAATAATTAAAATGGGATTAAACAGACACAAAAAGCACACAATTTAACTGAGACCTGTGGAGTCAAGATGTAAAAGAATGGTTTTATGGATTAGGGACCTCTTTTAGAGTAACTTGGAAAAACTTCATCTGCTTAGCATTTAAAGCATCTGCTTAGCATTTAAAGCATCAAAAGCATTTAAAACACTACTAATGAAAAATTGAATTGAACACCTGAGATTCTGACTTTTAGCATGTCAGCAAAACTACACTCGAGTCTAAGGCTGCATCAGGCTTTTATGTGCTGAAATTCACAGTAAGACTTAGACTAAAAATGGAGTGGAGGCTAGTGGCTATAATAATCATTTCTTTCCTGGCGTCTCTTCCCTTAATCTGAATACACAAGGATACATTTCAAGCATATTCAGGCAAATCAACACAAAGTTTACCAAATGAGTAAATGGGTTTTCTTTCAATTTGTCTGGAGATGGACGTGAGAGGGTTCAATTAGATATATAATAATTGTCAGGACAACATACAGGTCCATCCACAACAGGAGTAATGGCACTGACATGAGTGAATATGTATTATGACACATTGTAGCAGGAGAGTCGTCAAGTGTGCATAAAAACAAAAGAACTCCAAGCAATAAATAGTTAATAGTTCAGCCATGTAGCAAGTAGCAGCAACATGATTAGAAAACCTGTATTGTATATAATACATACAGTGTCAGTTGGAGAGTAAGTTTGTTTGTTTATGGCTAAATGGTTTATTGTGTGATTGCAGTGTGACTGTGAAAATAAAACGGCATATGTAATTCATATTTCATATTTTTCTTTTTATTTACTGCTGTCAACACTTTTTTGTAGAATTGTGACAGATACTTTGCAGAAAATATAAAACATTTTAACTGATATATTTTTTTATTTGTGGACTTCGTCTTGCTGTTGTTTGTTAGAGCTAATGCAGCTAGCATGTTAGCATTCTGCAGCCCGAGAGCAGCATCAAATGTCTGTGTGTATTTCGCAGGTTTTTGGGAGAATGTCGTGTTTCTTTAAGAGATGTGCTCAACTCCCCGAACTTCGCAGCTACCTTCACCGTGTCCTTAGTTGACACCAAGAGGAACAACATTGGGGTAGGTCTCTCTCTCAGTCTGGCGGTAAACCTAAAGTTAGCAGTAATTGCTAATTATATGACAGCAGATAGTTTGATATTAATCATTTTTCACATGTATTTCCCTGAAACATGTGGAGATATTGTACTAAAACTGCAGAAACCACATTCATGTTAGAAGAGATATTTTATGAATGCATTCTGGTTTTGCCACTAATCTAATAAATTCACACTTTTTGTTTCTAACCCTCATCTTAGTTTAATCTCAGCCCTAAAAAATAACATTTATTCAAACAAAGTGGAACCCCACAGTGTAACAAAACGAAAGGAATAAGACACTTTCTAAAAGTCTCCCACTCAAGATAGTTGTAAATGACACACTATTCATTCTCATAATGTCATTCTGTGATAAGTTACTCTTAATTTCCTCTGAGTGAAGCAAAAATAGCAGCATGTTTTTTTCCTCTTTAGCATTGCTCGTGAATGAGATGAAAAACACACAGTCCCGGATACAAGTGCCAGCTCCTATATCTTTGTGTATTTATACCCCTCTTCCTCAGCCCACCCTTTAGGTCAAATTCCAAGTGGCACTGAAGATACAAAAGCACATTTATGCACACACGCCTGCCTGCTTTGTAACAGCTCTTTACTGAATGTTATTAAAGTTTATTAATGAGTTATAAGTTGACTTTTCACATACTGGAATATAAAATATTTGTGTTGTTAGTAAATAACAAAATGTAAGGTCAGATAAGATAAAACTTAGTGACACAAGTGGGAAATTTCAAAGTCGGAATTTTGCTATATATCAAATATACTTTCACTATGTTACAATATGTTGTATTTTAAACTGGTTTAGGATGGTGGGTAACATTACTTCCCTCTCATCATTACATTCCATATAATGTGGACACTGTAAATATATCCACAGTGTTCATACATATATATATTTCCAATATGTACATATAAACATATATTTACAGGTTATATATACACAAATATTTGCATGCACTTGCAAATGTTTATATTTCTATAGTTCGTATTATTAGTAAAGGTGAACTTTTTTTAAAATTTTATTCTATTGTTTTGCTGCTCTTACCTTGGTACTGTCCACCTTCTGCCATAAAATTGCTAATTTTACACTTGTGGGACTAATAAAGTTCATCTTACCTTACCCATGATTACAGAACACTCGAATGAAATCAATTCAACAGTTATGAGTCTGTTTTGAAAATGAAATGTTATCATGTACTGTCAGTTTTTTCCAAAATATAGCATATTTATAGCAATATCTTTATAGCAGTATATTTATAGCAGTATATTTATAGTGTTTGTCATTTGGAATCATTTCATTTCCTGCTTCATGTCACTGTCAAACCTCCAAATCCTTAACCTGCTGACAAAAACAAGCACCTTCTACCTCTCTTCCCACCCCTTTCAAACTCAACTAAACTCAAGCTCTGAGGCTGTCATCAAAGTGCTGCTTCCTGGCATTGTGTGCATGCATGTCTGTGTCTTGCCACTGCATGATGAAGGATGGAAAAGGAGAAGGTGGAGTTGTCCCTCTTAGCTGTTTTGTATCCGTGTTCCCTGGAATGGGCTGACCAAAGGAAATAACTGCAGGAAAGTGTGGTGTGTGACCAGGTACTTTTATACTGGGACACCACGTTCAAAAACAACTTCAGCCGCGGCTATCTCATTCCCACACACTCCACAATGACAACACAAACCCTACATGTGATAGTTCACTTGATTTGTGGAAGAAAGATTTGTTATCAGGGACAAAAATTCCAAAAAGATCAGATTGAATCATAAATCAGTACTACCAAGCACCAAAATAAAGCTATAGCCATATATAAGCTAAAGTTAAATAACTGCTATCGTGTTTTCAAACATCCCTTTATACAAGCAGCTGAGACCACATAGGCCAACCAACAGCATCCTTCCATTTAAGCTACAATGGCTTACCTAGTGCAAAAAAAAGTTTTCCTTAATATTTACTTTTTCAGTAAGCTTGCGACGTTTTCATCAGTTATGAAATGGCCCACAGTTTTAGTGTCTAAAATTATATTTCTCCTTCTTTTTTGTGGAACATATTTAAAGTTTGAGTTCCATTTAATAGTGTATTTGTGTGTATTTATGTAGCATTGATCTTAAATGTTTTATGGAGTAGATAGTCTCAATGAAGGAATCATATGCTTAATGATCAATTACCCACACAAGCTTTTCTAATAGCTTAATCTAATAGTAGCATCGTCTGTGTTCTTTCAGGCCACAGTGACTCTGCAGGTTTCCTACATCCCCCCACCAGGCATGGCTCCAATCTATCAACCTCCACAGCAGCCTGAGCCCCAGCACAGCAGCACTCCTATAGAACTGGACACTGTCACTGGTAATGTCTCAGCATCCCACAAACACACACACACACACACACACACACACACACACACACAAACACACACACACGCGCATTTATGCACGCATGCACATATGTGCATACACACACGCATACACACACATGCACAAACACACATCTATGCACATACATGCAGAGACTGGACAGATTTACACAGAGTTTAAAGCCCTTGTTATGGCTACTTTGCTACAGACAGGTATTTGGGAAGGCTACTATTAAATGCTAGCACTTGGCAAACGCATTTTCATTAAAATTATTAGGCTGTAAGAGAAGACTGTAAGTGTTCATATCAGAATAGCTGCCAGGTTTTCAAGTCAAAGGCATTTTCCTTCACAGTAGACTACAGCATTTGGTAGCTCACCATACAAAACCACTGACAATAGAAATGCCATGCTTGTGCAGCCACATAAACATCCACATGATAGAACTGTGAAACATACATGCATAAACAGAGGAGTGTGCTTTATAGCACAAGAATACAGCATGCAGGAAGCAGAGCAACAATGCTGAAGTTATGGTAGACACACCCAGCTCTCTACTGATTAAACTTTTTTGCTGTAGTGGCGTAAAAATTACTAATGGTTGCAATTTTGGCAGCTTATTTTGCTAAAAACAAAAAGCTTTTTTTTTCTCTGAGACAAACTGATATAGGTAAACAGCATAAAATGAAATATCTTTCATGAAAATGAGATATATTGCCCATGCTTATATTTTGTAAATTATATACCAAAGCAAACCAAGTAAACAAATGCAAGGGAATTTAGTCAGAAGGTAAGATTTTCTACAAAAACAAAAACAAGCAACAGAAGGAAAAACAGTAAAATATGTAGATAGCTGTTCAGAATAAAGACATTTCTAACATCTAAAATAGGGGGAAATGAAGTAATCGACTTGACCAGTTTTTCATGTTGTAGATGTTAAAAATACACTTACTGTAAAACTTGGGACTAATAATTTTCATATAGTATTAACTTCTTCTGAAGCTCTGTCTGAACATGGTTTATCCTGGTGATGCCTCTTGTAATGCTGTTCTTTTCTGGGACATGTACAGTCTTTTCGTTGGACACTATGGGTGAGGACGACACAGAGAGCATGATGATGGTGGAGGTTGCAGAGGAGCCAGAGCCTGTTCCAGGACCCCAGGGCCCAGAGAATGGTGTGCCAACAGCTCCACCTAAAAAAGCCCCTCCAGCATTTAACCAGGGACTAAAGAAGAAGAAACAGCACCAAAACAAAGCCCCCCTCCCCAACAAACCCCAAGACCTCCAGGTATGTGTGTATATACATAAAACAGTCCATAAAATGCAGGACTATACAATACACATGTTCATTGTGAAAACGTGTTGCATTTTTGCATCTTTGCATTAAGTGACATTTCTTTGAATTTTAAGAGTTATTCATATAAAAAATGTAATTTACAAAAAACGATCCCTTAAAATAGGATTTTTGGGGATCAAAATAAAATTTTCAAAGTACCTGCTTACCAACTAAAAGGCATAAATTTTACATTCTTGTTTTTTTTCTTCTTTTTATCCACTTATGACTCATTTATAAGTTTATGATTCATTTTTATGTTTATGCACTTTTTCATTACCATTTTCTGAGCTTTCTTTATAGCTTTAAATTGAAATTTCTATTTTTTCCCTGCTTTTACAGGGAGTGTTTCAGTATCAAATTCTTTTGCAAAGAGGCACAATAGAAGGCGGCCAATCAGAGCAGAGCTTATTAATGAATATCATTTGAAAAGCACGGAAACAAAAACAGTCAGGTTTTAATTTTAAGGTATAAAAATGGCTTGGAATAAAGTCAAGGAGTTCTATTTAAAAGAAACAATACCAAAAATGGTTCATTTTTACTTAACATACATCAGATTTAAAAACACATGGCTTATTTTTTATGGGCATTACTTGTAACTGCATGGAACTGATTTTAAACTGTTTTTGTTATTTTGCCTTTAAAACAGATATATGACCTTTGTTCTTATTGACTGCCTTGCATTGTGCCCTTTATTTAAGAGGACGTCTGTGAAAACATGGGGTGTGCCTTTTAAGTTGGTACACGGTCTGTATAGGTCAGGACATTTTGATCACAGGCATCATTGTCAAATAGCCCTGACTAATAATGTCTGAATACCGCAATCATTTCACCTCCAGCATACTTTATATTTAGGTGACTCTTTAAGCACATAGGTTCTATTAGTTCATAGCTGGTTTACATCTGTATCTTAATTAGTGTGATTGGGGTAGCTTTATCAAATTAAATTTTTATTGTTAGTTATTTTCTACCCATTGATTTCAAATTAGTTTCGAAATATCTAGATATGGTGCAATGGGCTTGTATACAGAAAAGTAGTCAGATGGACAGGAGCTGGGTATCATTTGAAGATCTGAATTTTGGGGCTAATCACTTCAGGTATGAAGAGAGAGTGGTGAACTTTAAATGGATGTCCAGTCTCACCTGAAATCGGTGCTAAAGGGGATGAACTCGGGCATGCCGGGTTAGTTTGTGGGTGCTAGGCTAGTGTTGTGTCGGGAATTTGTAAGCCAAGTTCTGTTTCATTTGAAATATTCAGATTATCTGTTTAATACTGAATCCATAAAAATAGAATGTGTTGAGAATTTCTGGTATTATTCGGATGTTTCTAGTAATGCATCATGTTGGTCATAATTTTTTCATATTTTTTTCATAATAAACAGATCAAATAGTGCCCTCCTGTGGAACTTCTTCTGCCATGACATCTGGATGTACCCATAAGCAATAGCCAGAGTCGAACACATTTAATCCATGAAACATGTTTTGGAATGTGCAGGTACGGGTGCGAATCATTGAGGCAAGACAGCTGCCCGGCATCAACATCAAACCGGTGGTTAAGGTGACTGTGGGCGGCCAGACAAAGAGAACAGGCATCAAGAAAGGAAATAATCCATTCTTTGATGAGGTAGATCTGGTTCAAACATTCCCTTCTTTTAGTTCTCTCTAGTCCTGGATGGCCTGTTTCCAGCACAGTTGAATCGTACCCCTAAAGAGGCATGCCCACTAAACCTGCAAATGAACAGATCATTAGAATCAGGTGTGCTTGAGCAGGGATATTAAGAAACTGTGCTGGATATTGGCCCTTCAAGACTGGCTGAAATGATTATAAAATTTTACTATATTTTCACTGATCACACATCTGTGACTGTACTGAATGTTCTACTCATTGTTACATACATCTTCATTTGTTTCTCTTTTTTGTATCAGACTTTCTTCCTGAACTTTTATGAGACTCCCTCAGATCTTTTTGATGAGTCTATAATCATCAAAGTGAGTAAACTAGCCATTTGAATCTGTATGCTAATTCTATGCGAAACCGATATTAAGATTTTTTTCTGTGTCCTCTCTAAGATATTTGACTCCAGGTCTCTGCGTACAGACTCTGTGATTGGGGAATTTAAGGTAATATGTGTTTATATTCTTACTTTCTTCTTTTCCATGTTTTTTTAGTAGTCTCTTCTTGCTTTGGATATGGATATTGCTATTCTTTTGTTCTCTGCTTTTTATGTCAGTGACTTTAACTATCTTTGGTTTGTAGGACACACCTGCCTTTCTTCATGCAGAGCTATTAATAATAATGCTGACTGTTTTTTTTCTTCTTCTTTTCTCCCAGCTGGATGTTGGCATGGTGTATAATGAACACAGTGAGTACTGTAGACTCCTGCTGTGAGTGAGACTGCTCTCGGCCTCAGGCTTCAGGCTTTTGTTTGAATTAGCACAAACCAGAATCTTGTGTTTGATCACTTACTTCAGAAGGCCTACAGTGAAATGACAGATACAGTGCAATATGGAGCTTTACACTATTTTTTTCATAGTGTACATTTGGGAAAAGACATCTGCACCACTCCCATTAACGCTCAGTATACATAAGGCTGCTTAATACATAGTAATACATTAATACATACTTAATGACAATAACCTGCTTAACCATTTATATCGGCTAATTCCAATAAGTCTAAACTGTCATGAAAACTGCTTTAGTCCATTTTGATGTCAAACATGTTATTGTGATGTCAGAAATGACACTAACTGGAATAAGATTTGTTAATATGTGTGTGGGTTTATATCAGTTATCATTAAAAGGTTTGTGTAACATAATGAATACCGGCATCCAGTTAAGTGTTTCCATTGATTTTATATATATTTATACCTTGAATTCACAATTGCAGAAGTTTTTTTGGCAGCATAAAAAGACTTAATACTTGAAGTTTAAGTATAAATGTATAAATGTCTAATTGGAGACATAAAGTATAAATGTCTAATTGGAGTTCAGGACATTTTCCCTCAGCACTGATCTGCTTCATATTGATGGGGTTTGACTTATGCTACAGGACATGCAATTCTGCGGAAGTGGTTATTGTTGGCCGACCCTGACGACCTCTCTGCTGGGGCCAGAGGTTATCTGAAGGTCAGCCTGTTCGTCCTGGCAGCAGGTGATGAGCCACCGGTGAGTAAAAGTTCTTGTTGAGTAAAATGTGGCTTGATAGCTTTCTGAAGGAATTTTAATCTATTACATTTTTTACACTTCTGCAGTTTTTATTGTTTAATCTTTTTACATGATTAATGCTATGCTCTGGTTTACTTGTCTGTAAGGTCTCCTTGAGTACCTTTAAATATAATGAATAATAATAATACAAATTAAACCCTGACATAAAGTTTGGCAAGAAAGCTCAATGCTGTGAAGGTTTGTGTGCTTGTGTGTGTCTTAGCTGGATAAGAAGGAGGGTGTTCAGGAGAAGGAGGACATTGAAGCAAATCTGCTGAGGCCAGCAGGACTCACTCTCAGAGGAGCCACATTCTATCTCAAAGTCTACAGAGCAGAGGATCTACCTCAGAGTGAGTGGCATCATCTGACTGTGTATGTGTGTGTATCTTGGTATCCGCATCTTTGTGAGGATTTTTCTCCCCTTTTTCCCACCAGTGGATGATGCGTTTATGGACGGCATGAAGCAGTTTCTGGGATTTGATTACAATAGAAAAAACCTGGTGGATCCATTAGTGGAACTCAACTTTGCTGGAAAAATGGTACAGTAGCAGCTGAAACATGATGCCAAGACACTTATATCTCCAGTGGTCTTATCACCAGGTGCTTCCTGTAGTTCTTTCTTTGAAGAATATTTACCTGATTTTAATTTTGGGATTCCGTAACCCTCCCAAGAAGCCAGACTGAGACGATCCATCCATATTTCAGAAAGATTTTAACGGCCCTATTGAAAATTGCTTTGAATCATGGCATGCAGGCAAATGACTTAATGTAGAAAACTAAGCTCTTAGCATCCCAACATAATACTGCCATCGCATGCTCACTGGACAGACCTATTTGCAACCATCATTGCAGCTTCAAAGGGGGACCAACTCCAAATGAGTGTCTATGTATCTGAATGTAATGTCATTAAGGTCCTTGGTGGTGTAATAAAAGGATTGTTACAAATGTGGTAATGTGTGCTAAAATAATTGTCAGTGTTATGTAATGTGTTTGTCTGATAATATCATGTTAACGGGCCCAACCCTACAATAAACACATCAGAGTAACTGCTGGGGATCTATTCACTATTACAGCTGAATAGCAGTAATACATCTCATGCTGTTACGATTTAGCAACTTCAGTTTAACTAAGGTATACTTGAAAAGGCAACCTGGGCTTCTTAGTAAGCTGAATATCTGGAGAACACTAAAATGTGCAGGGCAGGGGGATCCCAAGGCCTGCACTGGGAAAATGTGTGAATAGACAACCAGACCAATGTTTTTTGAGAAACAAATGCATGTCATACAAAGCATGAGAATGATCCTGGATGAGCTCTTTCACTTTGAGAACTTTGATAATGTGGATTAATATTGTGTCTCAATAGATGTGCACTAAGATACTGGAGAAGAATGCCAATCCACAGTGGAACCAAAGTCTGGCTCTTCCTATCCGGGTAGGATCAGCTACATAACTGCATTTCTGAATGAATTATTAATGCGATTTACCCGGACTCTTACTTAGTGTTCTTGTTTTTCCATACAGTTTCCATCCATGTGTGAGAAGATGCGGATACGCATATTAGACTGGTCTGTTCTGAAATGTAACATATAGATACAGACAAACCGATCACATTTTATTCTAAATATATATTAGTGTACACTAGGAGCCTCTTGTTACATTGCATGTTGTCTTAATCTGTGCCAGGGATCGAGCCAGCCACAATGATGTAATTGGCACCACACACCTCTGCATGTCGAAGATCTCCGCTCCAGGAGGGGAAATAGACGGTAAGCTTTAATATGTGTTTCAGTTGGAGAGCAGCAAAGTAGCTTCTGAAGTGGAACTACAGTTTCATATGTTGTCCATTTCTTTAATAGAATCCCAAAAAGGAGACTGATTTTTTTAGTTTTTGTAATCTGCACAAAGAACTGTAATGGATTTTGTGACAAATTTTTATCGTGATGCAACTTGTTTTGTAAAGATGAAGCATGCATGTATTATTCTCCTTTTTTTGGAGGAAATAACTAAACACTAGTCTACCTGGCTAGAGGTTTATACACTGACATATGAGCAAAAAAATCCTGGAAAAGTTCAGAGAAACCTGGTCAAAGATCAGAAAAAATGTCATTTCATCAAGCACTGATTATTTTTCTGTTCTGACTGCAAAGGAAATCTAGATTGCAATAGCAGATGTGAACCAGGTCAGAGTAATCCAAACTGACTCATATTAAGTGAACCTTAAACATCATAAAACAGTCCTTGACTTTTCAAGGTTAGGATTTCTATAGTCCTGTGTCTCTGGAATTGTGTAAATGGGAAAAAGAAATCTAACAATGAATCAGAGATTTGTTCTGGAAGTGATATTATGCGATTCCACTAAGACTTGGTGCTTCTTCACAGTCAGTGCTTTAATGTAGAATACAGTGTTCAGATGAAGCTTCATAGGATAATGTTGTGTAAGCTGCTGTGTTTATATGGGTTTACTGTTTTGTGATGAAAATTTGTGCATCAATGGACCTTGTTTACTAAAGACTGTGAGCTTCAGTGCTTTGCTTAATGTGTGGTGGTTTCTCCTCCTGAGGAGCTTGTCTGATGGGACTGCAGTCTGATATGCATACAGTCTTTAGGTCATTTTGCCTGCAATGAGTGATTCTGTGGCATGAACAAATACTAATGTTCTGTTGGGAAAAAAACTTCTCACCTGCTTGGTTACCACTGTATTTAAAGTTCCCTCTTCACCCAATGTGCAATAGCTGTAGAGCTTAAAAGAGAGATTTTTGTTTACACTAACTGTTCAGAGCACTTTCATTATGTTTGTGTTTGTGTTGTGGGTCCAGCGCTATTGAGAATTGCATCCTTTGGGTGTTGCATGGTGTGACTAATTGGACGTCTAGCATAGAATCAGTGAGTGAGCATGCAGCCTTCTTCTTTAGTTGTTGTTCCTCAAAACTATCCTTTATGTCTCTACGCATTCAGATGAGTCGCCCCGCAGGACCATCCAAAGCACCAGTATGTCTCTCTTTCATACCGTTTCTGTGTGATTCCGCTCGCTTTATGTAGACGTAGACGGCATCTCGCTTTGAAACCCAAAACGCCACTCCGGTGCAGTACAGCTAGAGTATCTGAAACCTCCAGCGCTTCTAGCCTTCAGCTTGTTTCTGTTTGAATTTACTGCCTCTGATCTATGCATACAGTTTTACTGTCATGTGAAAAGAAAGAAGCAAATGTAGGCTAAATATTAATATATAATTAATAGGAATATATTAAAAAAAATTCTTCTCACCATGCAGTTGATGACAGCCTGGGCTTCCTGCCAACATTTGGCCCTTGTTATGTGAACTTGTATGGAAGTCTGCGAGAGTTCACAGCCTTCTCTGACCCCCATGAAACTCTCAACCTTGGCAAGGTAAGACAGTATGTTTGTATTTAAGGCTTATTATTCAGTAACTTATTATTCAGTGAATAATTTAAGGAACTTCTCTTGTTATTCTTGTTGTGAGAGTAAAAACCCCATATGTGGACAACTTAACCTTGAAATGGACTCTCCGTTTGGGTTGAGAAAAGCATCAGAGGTTGTGTTTGTACTGTATCGGCCCAGGGAGAGGGTGTAGCCTATCGAGGGCGTATGCTGTTGGAGCTGACCACTAAGCTGAGTGAGCGAGTGGAGCAGAAGGTGGAAGACATCCAGGCTGATGATCTGCTTGTGGTTGAGGTGAGCAGTCAACATAAATCTGGCCAACTGAACTAACACCAGCCTGTACTGAAGAGCACCTGATCATGCTTCAACTTCTCAAAGAGTTTTGGTGAATTGATAATGGATATTCATAAAAAAAATTCCTGCATGAAAAAGCTCCTTTCTCCTGCAGAAATTCATGCGGAAGAGGAAGTATTCTTTGTTTGCTGCGTTCTACTCTGCCACTCTCCTTCAAGACGTGGACGATGGCATCCAGTTTGAGGTCAGCATCGGTAACTATGGGAACAAGTTTGACTGCACCTGCCTCCCCCTGGCCTCCACCACGCAGTTCAGCAGAGCCGTGTTTGATGGTGAGAAACAGCGCCATCAGCTGGACCTTACATTTAAATACAGCGTTTCGTTTAGGAAGAGATTTTTTCACGTATTTAATTTATTTTTTCTACCTAAGTTTCTCTTATACTGTTGTATGGTCCACTTATATAGTTGTGCGTACCTTTATGTAGCAGTATGTAGCAATATTTTTTTTACAGGCTTTTTTATCCTTTAAAGTGAGTGAAACAATAGCAAATAAAACAGGCTGCTTTTATTATAAAAGCCTTTAAGACCCACATGTGAAAGGAGCCCTGTGATGGGCTGGTGACCTGTGAAGTGTGTTTTTCTATTTTCTTTCTTTTCATTTTTTATTTTTTTTACATGTTTTTTCAATACTATTATTTACATTCTATGCTAAAGGACTGGCATTATAAATACTAACCATAGCTAAAGTTGTGGTCCACATTTGTCCCCAGGCTGTCACTACTATTACCTGCCCTGGGGGAATGTGAAGCCAGTGGTGGTTCTGTCATCTGAATGGGAGGACATCAGCCCCCGTGTAGAAGCTCTCAACATGATGCTCAGTATTGTGGACCACCTGGTGAGAGCCAGGATTTCTATTAGCAGGCATTCTGCCTCACACACTTGTGTTTTCTGAATAGAGAAACATGAGTTCTTTGATGAAAACACGTGTAATGTTGTGTTTGTTAGGAGTCAAACCTGAAACTGGTGCATCTGGAGCTCCAATCAGGAGGTGATCAAGATGACCTGGAGCAGACAGTGGTACAACTGCTTGATGATGTGATCGCTGACTGCAGGTAAAGCTATTGTACGCTGTTTTTCTCTGACTTATCTGAATTGTTGCACCATGTATTGCTTTCAGTTTCTATTCGTTTGGGTTTCAGTGAGGACTTGCCCGAGCTGAGCGGCTGGCCGTGTGCGACTCCTCTGGACAAATCCCTGCGGCGTCTGCGGAAGGTGAACCTGAAGCAGATAGAGCAGGCGGCTCTTGCGCTGAAGCACGGTCCAGAGACAGAGCTGAGCTCCGTGTTGGAACAGGCTGAAGACTGGACCCAGAGACTTCGCTCACTCGCAGAAGAGGTCAGTGCTTGTGTCTCTGATATAATGATTTACTAGATGTATCCAGACACTCTAATTAGTGAAGAAAGCATTGCCAATAGAGTGGCATGTTCTGGGGCTGCCAAGCAGCACCTAGATGAGTTTAAATCCCCATCAGTATTGGACAATGGAGCAGTGGAACCGTGTCCTTTGGAGTGAAGGAGTACCGTCCAGTACATTTGGGATGAGCTGGAATGGTGTTTGTGATCATCCAATTTCATTACCTGACCTCACTTATGCTCTTGTGGCTGATTGCAACCAAATTCTCACAGCCGTGTTTCCAAACTTGTGAAAAGGCTGTTACTGCAGAAAAATTGGACAAACTCCTAATTAATATTCTAGATATCTGAAGAAATGTGTGATAGGCAGCTGTCTACATATGTTTGGGCATTATGTAACTCACTGCCAACTACAGAAATTACCTTAGTAAAACATAATCCCAAACAGAAACAGACTTGGAATCACAATGCATTTTAGAGGCTCCTGTTCAGACAACAAAACATATTCAGGTTTGTTGCACTTTTTGTATACTGCATAATTCCATGGGTTCCTTCACCAGTTTGTTTCTTTTCAATATTAATCTAAAATGTAGAAATGAATAATAACTGGTGTCCAAACGTTTTACTGGTCGTGTAATCAGTGATGAAGTGGGTTCTTGTTGAACTTTCTTTGTTTCTCTGTCTTCATTTCAATCTTTCTGTGTTTTTTCTGCTGTTCTATCTTTTCTGATATTCATTTCTGTCTCTCTCTCAGCCCCAGAACAGCCTGCCAGACGTAGTGATTTGGATGCTTCAGGGGGACAGAAGAGTGGCCTACCACAGAATCGCAGCCCATGAAGTGCTCTTCTCTCAGGGTTACTGTGGCAAGCACTGCGGCCAGCTCCAGACCGTCTTCATGAAGGTGTGAAAGAACTCGACTAGCAGAAGAATTTACATTTCAGATCCTGAAGATAGATTTTCAAGTACCGAGCCTAATTTGAAAATATTGTGTATTTGCTTCAGCCAGGAATCTGTTTTTAGAATAAAAATAGATTAAAGCTTCACTCATTTTATAATTTTGCCTTTTTGGTAGGTGGGTGCTACTTTGAAAATGAATGCTTCTTTTGAAAATGTGGATCACTTTGAAAATGAAAGATCAGTGCTATCTCCCAATGTATAGTATCAGTACAACAGTATAGAGCACATTTGGCAAATTGGTTATTGGCCTACTGGTTGCTTCTTCAGTATCCTCAGGGAGGCAGCGGGGATGCAAAGATCCCAGCACAGGTTCGGGTGAAGGTGTGGTTCGGTTTGGCAGCTGATGTCAAGCACTTCAACCAGTTCTCCGAGGGCAAGCTGTCTGTGTTTGCAGAGACGGTGAGCAGTTTCACTATTAACTATATCCTAACATATTTTTTAATACATTTTATGTAACACAACAACTGCCATTCGCACTTCACTCTTCACTCCTATAATTGTGTGACTGTAATTTAGATAAAAACAAGATGGAAATGCAAAGGGATGGTATCTATATATAATAATCCATAAAAAACTAAAGAAAAACAAAACACCTTTATTCTTACACTGAGGTGATATGTAGAGTGAACTATTGTCCTAAAAAATAATACAAAACATAACACACTATAAGATATAGTACTGAGAAAAAAGAAAACCAAAAAATCACAAGAACCTTAAACAGGAAAAGGAAACAGAGGACAGAAAACCACCCAATAATATCTGCGAGATTAACAGTATACAAAAGGCCAGGTACGCAGAAATCCACAATACACATCAAAAGCAAGACTGAACTATATGCTTCAGCATACTTTCAACAGTTTGAGGAGGGCCCTTTTTTATTCCAGCATATCTGAGTCACAGTGCACAAAGTAAGCTCCCTAAAGACATGGCTGGATGAGATTGGTGTGGAAGAATATGACTGACCTGCACAGAGCCCTTAATCCTGTCCAGTACCTTTGGGGAATGGAACCAGGCCTTCTCATCAGTGATTGATGTCAACTGCTCTATAGAATGAATGGGCACACATACCCTCAGAAACTAAAAATTCCAAATAACAAGACAAATATAAAGAAACATTACAGAATTCTCAGTTTCACAGTTAAATGAATAGAAATATGGAATTATACACTCTGGTGACTGAACTAAGCAGTTAGTGGTTGGGACAGATGGTGGCCCAGTGGTTAGGGCACTCGCCCTGCGATTAGAAACTCGTGGGTTCGGCAAGACTGCTAGGCGCCTCTGAGTTACCCTGAGCAAAGTACCGTCCCCACACTGGTACATGGCTGACCACTGCTTCACTTGATGAATGGGTTAAATGCAAAGGAGGAATTCCATGCTGTTCACACTGTGTGCAGTGGTGTGTTCACATGAGACTGATTGATCACTTTCACTAAGGCTGGACTATGAGGGGTTAATAGCTACCACTTATTTTATTGGATAGTACGTAATGTTCTGTTTGCATGATATCACACAGGCTTGTGGTGTGTGATGAATGTTCTAGCTCTGCTATTCTGTCACTGGCTCTGCTGTGATCTGCCTGTTTTCTTCCTGCTGTTTTCTCTGCAGTATGAGAACCAGACCAAGCTGGCTCTAGTGGGTAACTGGGGCACGGCAGGACTGACCTACCCCAAGTTCAGTGATGTGACTGGCAGGGTGAAGCTGCCAAAAGAGAGCTTTAAACCTTCACCTGGTTGGTCCTGGGCTGGAGACTGGTACATCAGCCCAGAGAAAACGTGAGTTCCTTCACCACAGTCTTTGCTAGAATTGTGTAAATGCTGGCAGAAAGGGGTGTGAGGATTGGGTTAGAGCATACACACACTGGCATATAGTACCAAAGCTTTATTGGGTCCTGATACTAATATGACTGTACATCCATGATGCCCCCAAATATTACTCCATATTTTTTATGGTAACTTTATTCAATTTACAACATGGTGTATTTATTGTTTAGAATTCCAAATGAATGTAACGTGCTAGAGGGGTAGGGCACAAACATATACTTGTTTTCGTCAGTTATTTTTAAATGGCGGCATTCCTAAACATGCCACTTCTTCAGTAGTTTGATGTTGATCTACTTATTGGCTTATAATGAGGTCTTTTAGTCATTCTGGTCATAGCCCTGCAGACTAGTTTGGATATGTGTAAATTTGTACACTTAAACTTTTGTATAGATTTTGCTTGTATGTTTCAATAAGACTAAAATGATAAGCAGCTCCTGATAAGTGTAGGTTTTCAATGTAAGTATAATGTTTCTCAGAACTGAATGGACTTGGGCTTCACTGGCTCATTAATTCTTTTCCATGTTGTTATGTTGCCCAGCTTGCTGTATGATGTGGATGCAGGTCATATGAATTTTGTGGAAGAAGTGTTTGAGAATCAGATGCGGCTTCCGGGAGGACAGTGGATCGGCATGCCAGAGGGCTACACGGATGTGGTTCGTATATTAGCAGCAGTGGAACAAGACTTTTATATATGGGATCACAGAAGTATCAGAGGATCATGAATGGATCGTATGATTGTTGACTAGAAGAAGAAATGATAATTCACTTAAATGGAGCCCTGGGGTTGGTCCACGCAAACACAAACACAAACACAAACACACAAACACACACACACACACACACACACACACACACACACACACACACACACACACACACACACACA
>JBBKCR010000012.1:10385628-10399882 GCA_037577295.1 Ladigesia roloffi | reverse complement strand
GAGAGAGAGAGAGAGAGAGAGAGAGAGAGAGAGAGAGAGAGAGAGAAAGAGAGAGAGAGAGAGAGAGAGAGAGAGCGCGAGAGAGAGCGCGAGAGAGAGCGCGAGAGAGCGCGCGAAAGAGAGAGAGCAGAGAGAGAGAAAGAGAGCGAGAGCGAGCAGAGAGAGAAAGAGAGAGAGCAGAGAGAGAAAGAGAGAGAGCAGAGAGAGAAAGAGAGAGAGCAGAGAGCGAAAGAGAGAGAGCAGAGAGAGAAAGATGAGGAAAGGGAGTAAGAGAGAAGAAACGAGAGAGACCATGAAGACATGAAGTGGGCCTAAAAGGGAAAGAGGTTATTTTTTAGCACCCTTAACAATTATTCAGTCTTTGTTTCCTTTACTGTGTATTGGTGACTTTATCTCTGTTATAAATGTATTTTGTCGAACTACATGTTAAAGTGTATTATATTTACTAAACTTGCCTTGCCTTGCTGTAAAAGGTGGACAGAGAGAGAGAAAGAGCAAGATACCTTTTATTTCTGTCATTACTACACCCTCCTCATGGTGGTGCTCTAAGAACACAGATTTGAAGAATTTCTATAAACACACTGCTGTTAGTTCAACATTGTGTGTGTGTGTTATCCAACAGCAGCGTCCAGATGAGTCGGAGCGTGAGGGCTGGGAGTATGCCTCTCTGTTTGGCTGGAAGTTCCACCTGAAGCAGAGGAAGACGGACTCGTTCCGCCGCCGCCGCTGGCGGTGCCGCATGGAGCCTCTGGAGAAGTCCGGACCGGCAGCCATCTTTGCCCTGGAGTGCTCACTGGTAATGAGGGTTAACAGAATGAAATTAACGAGGCTGGAAGTGGGACGAAGGAAGTCTGGCACACTCTGATAAGAAGACTGAAAAGCAGAAATGGAGACAGTGAGAAGGGATACTGTCGCACTGGCTGAGTCTTAGTTCTTGATGAGGTCAAGACACCCACTCAAAAAAAGGAACGTTTTCCAAATGCTTCTTGACTTTATTTTAAAATGAACCATGATATTAATCAGAGGCTCTTTAAATTTTAAACAAAGTCTGTCAAACATCTAATTTACTTAGAAAGTCCTTTTATGAGCCATCAGATGGAAGGAACCAAATGCATGTGAGAGAAGGAGCAGTCGTATGGGAACCTGTGAAAGATGGGTACAGTTGTAGATCACTGGAAAAGAGAGGGGTGGAGTAGGGGTGAGGCCCGTTTTGGAGAAGGGGAAGGTGAAAATTAGCAGGAAGGGCCATGGGCTTGGATGGGCCTGAGGCGCTGAGAGTGACTGGGCAACCAGAACGGAATCAGCTTGGTGAAATAAAGGCACTTAGGGAGACCAATTACCACAAAAATAAAGACGGATCTGTTCAAGTGTGTGTGGGTGTGTGGGTGTTTATATGTATGTGTGTGTGTGTGTGTGTGTGTGTGTGTGTGAGAAAGAGTCACTAAAAATATGTACACACCCTACAAGTACTGTGCATTCACTCATATTCTGGTCTACTTGGCCCATTGTCTCAAATTCATTTCAGACTGGTCTGGCAGGGGCTGTGACGTGGGCTTGGCTGGACTCTGACTTAAGGAGGTTCTGGATAGGGTCTGGCCTGCTGAGTGAAAGGCCCTGTTAGCGCTATCACTTCTGGAAAGGGGGATCCTCTGCCTGGAGAAACCCCTGCAGAAGGCTGTAATGTGTGCTTCTCAGAGTGCTGTGTACAATGCCTATGCTTATATTCATTTCAAACGACTGATCAAAAGCAATTGCTCTTATTTTCATATACCTAGCCAATCCCTCGGGCCATTAGGGGTTTTGAGGTCTTGTTCTGCTCGGATGTTTTTGCATTATTTTGGGATTGTCTTGATTATGATTAACTTGGCTAGGCACTTAAACTCCAGTTGGCTGCTGGCTCTTAGAACCTATACTCTCCTTAGCCAACATGCACACTCTGCTGGGTTGGCACCAGCTGATGTAGGGCATAGGCTAGTGGTTAAGCGGTGATGCAGAGCTTGGTGAGCTGGTTCCTCACTGTGGTACTAATTTGTTTCCTTTTTTATGTGTTTGTGTTTCACTGAGCTTAGTCATCTTTTTATGTACCTCACAGCAGTACCACCAGTGTTATAAGGCAAAGGCTGTAAAGGTTTCTTCCTAGGCATATGAGATGTGCTACTATAGAACCCCTTGGGCTCTATGGAACTGTTTACACTTCATCTGAGTGTTAAATTTCACCTTCCCTGCTTCCTGTTACCGATAGCCACTCAGTAGCTTTGAAAGGGGACTTTTTTATTAGAATGAAAGATAAGACAAATGTTATTCCCCAAGGCATGGACCTGGGAAACGATGTTTTTTTTGATGGGGCCTCCACAAATATGACACCAACAACTAATACACTCTAAGGTATGCTTAGACTGGTCAACTAATAGTTTGCTGGTGCTGTGGGAGACAGTCAATGTGTCAATACTTAAAATACAGTGGCAGAGAAAACAGCAGTATATACCCAGGAGGGAAGTCCAGAAACAGCTTTTCATCTGAACATAAAAACTCCAAAAATGTAATGAGCATAGAAAAAGACACGAGATAAACCTAATTTCAGAACTAACTGTGTTAAAACACACTGGCTAACAGCAAGCCGACCTATCACAGAGCTTTCAGCACAAACACAATAATGCGTGAACGTGAGGGTCTTTTACATGTTACCATAATCTTCTATCTAAATTCTGATATAACTAATGGGCGTGTGTACAGCTTATCTGTCAGTGATTGTTTTTCAGTCTGAAAGACTTGGTCCTATTTTTAGTGGTTTTGCTAGTTTTCTACCAGTGCATCCCTCTTTTTCATGTCATGTTTAAAAATAAAGGATTTTGCATGTGTTTCCCACTTGTAGAAGTGGGGCTTTTTAAAGTGAGGTGTGGTTGGGCACGTCACTTTGCTATGTTAAGCAAATGTAATTTGAAAATTAATTCAGTTTAGTATCAGAATTATGAATAGGCTATTTGACCTACCCGCACAAATGAGTATTTGAACACATTGGGTTGAAGGAAATCTATATATAGAGGCAGTGATGTATGATAAATGACAGTTAATTTATCATACATCACTGTCCATTTCCTTAGTGGAAAACCATCTTGTGCCACTGCCTGGTAGATAAATCTGCCTTGTATATCATTCTAATAGTTTTACTGCATTTTATGCCCAAAACATTCCTCTGAATAATTAATAAGTTAGGACAACATTTTTGTGGAGGATAAAATACTGTATGCACACCACGAATGTATGAGTGGTATATTGATACTGATGTGTCGTTTCTTTAGTAAAGAATTTGTCATGTAAATCTGTAGAGACACGGATGACAAAGCACTTGAACAAGTTCATAGTTGAGTGAAACTCCTGCATCATACGCCGGTGAAGCACAGTCGTTCAGTGCCAGTGGTTTGCGGTGCAGTGGACTTGCCAGCAGAACTCAGATCATTATCGCGTTCTCCATTTACACTCTTGGTTGGAATTTTTGAGATATCTGATTCAGCATCATAACTCTTTTTCTTGCTTAACGGCCAAGATACACAAGGCTCGTTTACATTCAGGGAGCATAGTAACTGCTTAATTGGCTCTGTGGCTCGATGTCTCAGTGTAACATTTTTTCCCCCTGTCTATCAACAGAGCAGCGTGACCGATGACAGAAATGATGACAAGTCAGTTACAACAACCTTTGGTGTCAACCGGCCCACTATCTCCTGCTTTTTTGATAGTAAGCAGACATAATATATTTGTTTTTGCTTGTGAATTTTAACACAACATGTGGCCCACTTAAAGCACTGTGTGACCCACTTAAGTGTTGCATTTGCCTGTTTTTCAGGTGGTACACGCTACCATCTGCGCTGTTACTTGTATCAGGCCAGAGACCTCCCAGCCATGGATAAAGACAGTTTCTCAGGTGGGTGAGAATCCCATTACTTTATGCGATCACCACTATGGGAGCCACCAACATAACCTATTACGATGCTGCAGTAATGTGTCTGTTTAGCAGGACATTAAAAGGAACAGCATTGTATAAAAATGCCTGCTGATTGAGACTTTCAGTAAAGTTTATTTAGATTGTTTCCTTTTGTATGTTTGTAAACATTATTACTGAGCTTATTCTGAATCAGAATATAAACACTCAGTTATAGTTTAATATATAATAAAGTTTTAGGCAAATGTATATAAAGTAGGGGTTTCAAGCGATTCAAATGTTTGATTTAATTAATTACATATTGTGGTGATTAATTAATCTAATTAAACGCATTTAATACAGATGTTACAAGAAACAGTTTTTTGTACCATTTATTACTGAATACAGGCCTACTTATTATTGAATATAAGCCTACAATGGTCATGACATTTTTATCACTGACTGAACCAAACCTATAAATTAGGTTTCAGTATATGACAGTTGTAAGTTTTGATAAATTACATCTCCCAGCTCTTTCACACACACTCCGGCCACAGCGCTGAGACTCCACCCCTCTGGATGTCTGGATGGAGAAAGCTAATGCAGCTACTTCTAGCCCAATTTTCCCTCTCTCCTGCTGCTTCTAGCTCGACCAACACCTCTCCTACAGACACTACAACCAAGTTCACCACTTCCACACACTTTCCTGATGGCCAAAGTGTTGAAATAAACATGTGTTTGTGCTTCGTGTTCACTCTCTCCTTGCATGGTGATGTAGCTGCGATCCAAAGTTGAACCGGGAGGGCAAATATTCCCCTTCAGACTCAGAATCGGCAAAAAACATTCACAAGACATCTATCTAATATTTATTAGCCATTTTGGCGTTTTTTTCTTCTTAATCTCACACGCTTACTCGTTCGCTGTGAATTGTACTGCGCCCTCTGGCTGCTCACTCAGCAGTGATCCGGGACTCGGTTCCCCTTCTGTCACTCGAAACGTTGAACAGGAAGATGACGTAAAGCATTATTTGCATTAAAAATATTAATGCGTTATTTTTTTCTGTGATAAAATAATCTAATTAACGCATTAAATTCCAAACCCTAATATAAAGGATTCCCATGCATCTACTTTAACCTATGATTTAAAGGGTTAATAAGGGAAGAATGAAGTGATAAGGTACAAAATGCTTTGCATAATAACACAGATTTACTAGAAATAATGTTATAATGTTGATGTTGTTGTTATTTTTATCAAAAACCAACAGTACAATAATTGTGATCTCTATGCTAAATTAACAGAGACGATGTGTGTGTGCCTTCCAGTGGTTTAAAACACTGATCAGATTTTTAAAATTGATTTATTTAGACTACAAAAAACCTGAAGTTCTACACACACAGAGCTTAAAGTGCTACTACTTTTGAAGCAGATGCACTGCATGGGCTGTATTCTCCACTACCAAGCTGTTCTTGCGCAAGTCTGCTGTTCACTATGAGCAGCTGTCTGTGTTTGTCGAACACCACACGTGTCGGCTATGCCACGCCCCAGATTTGACCTTTCAACCCTGAAACCTTCTCATTTCTGTGGTCTCCAGGGTGGCTTAATGCTACTTTTTGAACTTTAGACACGTTAGCAGCACTCCAAAGTGTGTTCCAGACATCCAGACATCAGCAGAATCTGACCTTAGCCGTCTGCTGCTGTACCACACCACATGAAGAGCCTCATGCTAGTTTTTGATGCTGCTTCGCCAAGCTTATGCACGCTTAGGTCCTTATTTCCTTGCCATACACGCTCATGTGGGTATTGTAGATTAGGGTCCATGGGTAGACTTAATATGATGCACATTGAGAGTGGTGCATAATAGAGGAAAAATAATGTTTTATGAATCCACTGTGTAAAAAAAGGTCAGCTTTGCTCAGTGTACCAGGAGGGTTTTATAAATAACAAAATCCATAAAAGTGAAGTCTTTTGAGACTTAATAGTAGCATAACCATGGCTGGGTTTACGTCAGAGAAGGTAAAATATGGTGCTTGGCAAAGAGTGGGATAAAGCCGTTTTGGTTTAGCTTAGCCCAGAGAGTGGGGAAACTCAGTATATTTACAGCTGTGGGCACGAGACAAGACATGATGGTAGTGTGGCAAATGTTAGGGTAGCAATAGTTATATTTAGCATGAGTTATTTGGAAAAAATATGATATCATGACATTTGAAGACTTTTAAACACTACATGATATGCATCACGATATTCTGACTCAGATTTTATGTGCTAGCAGTCGTACCAGTGATGGCTGATTGTGGTACTGTGTGGAAGGGCGAAAAAAATTACATCAGTAGCTCACACTGTAGCACATTTGAAAACACCCCTCAGGTCGTACCTGAATGACTCTGTACTTCATTGACAAGGGCCTACTAATCAGGGACAAGTCAATCTTCTGGAAGGGGGAGATTTCTCTGTAATTTCTTTTATTTCTTTTATATCAAACAGTGTATAAATAAAATCAGATCCTAATATACAGTGTGTTGTCACACAATAAAATTCTGTGTAGTATTGACTTCAGACATTTTAGTGTCTGCAAATGTTTTCAAATCCAATAAAAAAAACAAGGCTGCTACAGTAATTCTGTGTCCGCCATTATCACTTACTTATTAAACCCAGCTCAGACTAATTGGAGCATGTGTTAATCATAACAAGTTCATCTCATGCTCAATCCATTTTTTGATTTGACTTGAAAAAGTCAAATTAAAGTGTTCCTTAATAAAATATAATTAAAGGTGTCACCCATGTTTAGCATCTAAGTGCATTTGGCCTTGATATTTTGTTTCACTTTAAGGTGGACTGTATTTGAGTGACTCTGAATATTAGTCTAATTAATGGAGCACCCTTAAGATTATAGAGAGTATAAACATTAAGAGTATAAGCACTGTCACTAATGTGCTACCTTCAAGCGTACATCTTTAATTAGGGACATAATTCAGTACTTCTGAAGCAGTTATGGTTGAATTGTTCCTGACATGAAGCTTTTTATTTTATTTTTCTATTTTAAAAGTTTATTTTGGGCTAAAAAGTGCCTTGTGAGTAATAATTTCTCACTCATACGTTTGGTAATCTGAATTTGGCTAAAGGATTGGTAATTCTGGTTTGGCTAAAGGAATCTTGAGTTAGGGTTTTAGGAGGGCTAAACATTTCTACTTGTTACACGCAAACTTGTGTTCTGAGCTAACATTACCGTGGTTTATAGAAGACAGTTGGTCGCAGGGTTGCTATGCAAATGTTTCATTGGTGTAGTGCTGTGGTTTGGCCTGTTGGAACTTGTATCCATGGAAACAAAACCCCAAACAAGTGCAGCTGAAGTGTGTCTTTACTTGTGCGCTTGTCCGGGCTTGCAGACACCAGGATTACCCACATACTAGACCGTATTTCTGCCCCGGTGAAGGGGGATTTGGCCCCAGCCGCGCGATTTGCTTGCTAGATACAGGCGTTGATATAAACACTCTTAACTGTGCTTATCAGGTGGAAAGTTCTACTCTGCTGTGCACAAATATGTCTCCAGATGTTGTGGGTTAGCACAGGGGCTACTGTTTCACTGTAATCATTTAGTCTGCCTGCTGAATGATGACTTTTTAGCTCTTGAGCACACATTCAGATTTTGTTTTCGTGGCCACTGAGAAGAAAGAAGCCATATTTCTTCTAATATGCCATTAACAAACATTTGAATGGCTGACCTACTGCTTATTGCTGCCCTTGACAGATCTGTGAGACACGATGGACAAGCAGTACATCACTTTTGAAAGTACTGAATCTAAGAGTAGTTGGATTTTTTTTTTTAAATGTTAGCAACAAAACCCCTACAAACCTTTTTTACGCTGTAGCCACTAAGCCTTGTTATGACAGAATTGTAGTTTTATAATGTACTATACTATACTGAGTTCTGACCCTTATAAATTAGGATTTAATAAAATATATGCAGTCATGTCATGTGAAATATGCTAATAATGGCAAGACTATAGCTGACCTGGATTAAATTGACTTATATAAGTGAACATTAACCATTGAGGAGTTGGAATAATTTTGATTCATGCTAATAACTGCAACTAAACTCTAAGTGATATATTTTCCCTGGACATTTAGCTAAAGGTGTAGTCATTCTTTCCACTGATGCCACATATGTTTTTATAAAACGCAGATATAGTTTCCTACAGTTTAGTTTCATAAAATGTTGTTTTATGGAAAAATATAGGGATTTACCTTCCCTTGATATTGGAGTAAACAAAAGTCAGTGTCTGCAATAGAGGTTTAAGCTTGTATAAATATAAATTGAAAAAAATGTATTATTTGCATACCTAATTATTTTGGTATTATATCATTGCTTTTAAATTCTGAAGCAAAATCCCAAAACAGCTGTGGACGTCTTTGGATTAAATTACTAGAGAGATCACCCAAAGTCTCATCTGGTTTTGAGTATGCTGGCTAATTAAAGCATGGACAGTCCTACACATGATCAGTGGTTATGACCCATCATAGATGTCCAGCATAAATATCCTTTGCCTAGAAAAACCACACTGGCTACAGCAGATAGAAAACTGGGTGAAATTGTGTGGAGTTTTGTGTGTCTGTGTGTTTGGGGGAGTACGTTGGTTTACTTATTTTATTTTTTGACAAAATAATGGAAACAGTCCTAGACGTGTCCTTCATTTGAGCCCGCAGAGCCAGACGAAAAAGCATGGCAGATCATCTTCCTTTATCCAGCTCCAGCAGCTGAGATGGAGCCGGATAAAGGAAGATGATGGATGGAGCACAACATTTCTTATGGAGCCAGAATTCAAACCTCCATCCACAGCTCAGCCACCGGAGAGGGATTACAGTAACTGGGCAGATCAGGCCAGTGGCCATGTTCTCGGCAACTGGAAATTTAGCTGTCAACATATTACACCCTGTTATATTGACAGCACTTAACATTTCGGAGTCGGATTCTATTGCAAGACGGGCCAGTGATCCAGAATAAATAATTGCAGCTTCACAACTCAGTTCAGTTACTGAGAGTTGCTCAGAAGCAATAGTTACTCTAATGCAGGGTGCAGCATTAATAATGACATACGCCTCAACACACAATATCTGACATACTGCATAATCAATCTTCAAGAAAATAAAGCAGTCAACCACAAAAGGGCCATGTGTTACTCTGGTTTCGTCTCTGTTAATGAGAGCTGCCTTGTTGGGCATGACCTGAAGAGGTCATAATACAGTACTGAAAAAGGCACCAAATGACAAGTGCTGTCATATTATATAGACTTCACTCCAGAATTATTGGCATCCTTCAAGAAACTGGGCGAAAACAGTCATATAAATTAAACATTGTTTCAAAAGTTTCTGAAAAATGTGTCCTGTCATTTTAACACCAGTAATTGTTTTGTAAATATGTTGTTTGATTTTGAATGAATGATCACACAAAACAGATTAAAATTTATTTACGCTCCAGGCTGTAAAATAGTGATATATGCCTCATATCATCAGTGCCTACTGAAGTATAGCATGTTAACTGAATCACTGCCACCTGAAGTTTGCTCTGCTCAAAAACAGAAACCATTGATTATCAAAACAGAAACCATTGATTATCAGCTAATAATACATATGTCTGGCATTTTATATGCAAAAAAATACTGATACACTAATGTCCTCATAAACATTAGATGAAAATCATACACCTCACGTTTAAACCTCTTCTATTTTTATGTCGTTCAGCTGTGTTTTTCTACTTTATTGTTCAGATTTTTTTTTCACCTAACTTAAGGAGAAAAGATCATAAAGTCATATATCTTTAGGATCACTGAGACAGTTTCATATTTAATACTTTTATATTTATGCCTGATTTAATTGCCAAACTCTTGCAGTCATATTTACTTATGTTGCTTATACCAGAGACTAACCAAAACCTATGATGCTAACAAAAGACAGTGCTATAAAACAATAGCAATCAACTGATAACAGACCTTACAGATGCATGTGTGCTAGATACATTTTATATGTAATAATCAGGGATATACAGGATTATTTTGGAAATAATTATGGAAAAATAATTTTGGAAATTTCTCTAAATCTAAACTGAAGGTGCAGAAATTCAAACGGAGGGCACTGTGCTTGCTTCTGCACCCCTGTAGACTTGGACGTGCAGTGGTATGTAGCCGTGCAGTAAAAATGCCTCTAATATTAAGGGTCAAGTTCGTTATATTTAGGACCTGCATAGGCTTTTCCCTCTTTTACATCTTTCTACATTTTTCAGGATATAATAATTATACACACTTCTTGGACAGCCAAAGACTACACTGTTGACAGATGGCATACAAGACGCATTAGCGGCGCCTCTGTTCTGTTCTCTCTGTCGTCTGAGTGGACAGCAGCACTCTCTAGAGTCTCGCGTGTTTAAATTTTACACGTGGGCGGCCGCCGCCACAGCATTGTCCAGTCCCACAATCCCCCTGGGCAGGGTGTTTATTTACACGGGGCAACCCGATTAGCCCCAGCCTGTATTTATTTCCCATTGGCTCCTGGGTAACGGCGCACACTCCACTTGGCGTATTTATCCTTCTGTTTATTTGAGCCAGGGCGTTTTGTGGGAAGGGGTATAAGACTGTGTGTAAAGACTGTGTGTTTGTGTGTGTGTGTACATGTGTGTGTGTTTGTTACTCAGAGCTGGGAAAATGTAGGCCCGTCTTTTTCTGTGTTCTCCTCCCTAGTGAAACTATCCCATTGAGGCTGGTTTACATGGACTAGAATAATAAACTTCTGAGGCTCCCTCAAACGTAAAAAAAAATCCCTCCAATTTCAAACATTCCTTGGTAGTCGATGTCATTCTGTTTCATTTCTTCTCCCTAAAGATTATGTAGCTCTTTGGCTTTCCCCTGGGAGAACATGAACAAATAATACACACATGCATGTGTACACAATGACGCACATGCACACATGTGCACACTTGCAGGTATAGACATTGCATCGAATGACCAAACCTCAAATTTGTCAGCTTCCTTACCATAATTCTTGGTATCTCTGGTTCTTTTCACCAGTGCAGCAACCTTTGTGTTACAGATTTCGTCATCCTTAATATATCATCAGATTTAAAATGAGAGTAATAGCACAAATGTTCGAGAATATTGCATCGCTGTATTAGTTGGATATTACTCTGAAGCATACATTAAACTTGCTTACCTTGAAAGTTTTTTGCCATCATTGCCAGGTGCATAAAATATAATACAACGCAGTTATTACCACAGGCAATTCAACTGAATCACAAAATCGTGTAGGTGTAATATATTTTATGTACCTGAAAGTGAGGTAGAGTTTATTAAAACAACTATGATGTCTTATTTGCATGCCTGGTGTTTCACATAATCATATTTACTCTGGGTCTTTCAGTACATCTGCACAATCTGTATATCAATACATCCTTTAAAGATATACTTGTGGTTTATTTAGATTTTTTGTAACAATGTGACACAGAACATATTATAATGGGTTACTCTGTGATTTTACAAACAATTGGATTGCATTTGTATATATTCCACACAATAGTTGCTATTTATTTTTGGACATCAGATTTTTAAGGCGACTTATCTAACAAGATATTTGAAATCGAGTCGACTAGTGGTAATGATGTCACACACACGCAGCGGAGGTGGTGTCCAACACTGAGCATTATTAAAATTCTGTTTAACATTAACAGTCAACATGACAATTAAACTAAACAAAACAAAGGCAGATACCCTGAATGTTCTGGTAAATAAGTGTAAAAAGTATAAACAGAAAGTAGGAACAGTTTCAGCTCAGCTCCTCTGGACTGGACCACTCCCTGTAGTGCTAGCGTTAGCATGTTAGCTAGCAGTGCAATTTCAGATGCTGTGCAGTACGTCAGTACTGTTAGTGTGGTTTAATACCAACTTGCATGTTGTGCAGGTCTATGTGTTGTTTGTGTTGTCTAGAGTAAAGGATCTCCACATGTTATGTGTGTCCCTGTTCTTTGCTGCCATCTCTCATCAAAAAACAGGGACCCTCTCTGGTTTTGTGTTTAGATTTTACTCTATGTGCCAACGGTACCAGCCCTTTTATGAAGGGACTATATAAATTTTTTTAACCAAGGAACATGTGTCAGTGTCAGCCAATTAGTGTCAGAGACTGCATTGCGTACACAAACAGGGCAGAGAGGATAAAAACATTAGTCGACTTCTCTCAGGGGCCTTTGACTCGTGCCTCTATGGTTGACTAGTTGACCTTTGTGTTAATGCCCTAGTGTGAACACATTGCAGTGGGAACAGTGTTAAATTCTTTCTCTGCTTTTAACCCTTTCACCTGTGTGAAGCAGAGGACCCGTCAACAACGTGGCCTGTGATGGGTAGTGTGTGGATGCTGTACCTTGCTCAAGGGGACCTCAGTGGTGCCACTGGTAGTCCTGGGATTTGAACTCATGACCTTCCAATTGCAGGGGCAACGCCCGAACCACCAGGCCACCAGCTGCCTCATAATTATCCCATTCTGACAAATTGGCTCAGTATCTTAAATCTTAGCTTTGTGTAGCATAGCTTGTTAAGCTTGCCTATTCTGTGTGGAAGGGTCTGCACTACGGGTTCTTTTTTGTTTGCTATTCCTTCCAAAATGTACCTAACTCTAAGAGTGATGCAACTCTCTCCCTGCAGATCCCTATGCCATTGTGTCTTTCTTGCACCAGAGCCAGAAAACAGTCACAGTAAGGAACAGCCTCAACCCTACCTGGGACCAGACCCTTATTTTCTATGAGGTGGAGATATTTGGAGACACTAAAGTGACTGAGAAGAATCCCCCGAACATTGTGGTTGAGCTCTATGATCAGGACACTTATGTGAGTCGCTTATGTGATTGTGTACATGTATGTGTGTGTGCACAAGCATGTGTGCATTTCCTTTAAACAGTGGACTCCAGTGTAGTTCCACTACCCCGTAATGACGGTGATAACGGACTGATGTTGGTACTGTCTAATAGTACAGCTTGAATTCATGTACATTAAAGCGATGCATGAGAGACACCTGTTCTTAGACACAGTAGAAAAACAGTATACAAAATAGAATCACTTCTCATCATTTATTTTGTCTGTACTGTAGGGTGCAGATGAGTTCATGGGGCGCAGCATATGTCAGCCCTCCATGGTCTCCTCTCCTCGCCTGACATGGTACCCCATCCTGAAAAATGGCAAAGCAGCTGGAGAACTGCTTGCTGCCTTTGAGCTGATCCGCAGAAATAAGGTGAGAGCTTTCAACATTAGCCTCATCGCCATTGGAACTAATTTATGTGTAAATATTGTGGTTAGATTATTGTTATTGTCTGTTTGCAGTGCAGGGACAATTAATTGTGTTTCATAACCTACTTGTATTTGACTAAAAAAAGTTAGCACCTCCCATTTAATTACCCTGATTTAAATATTATGATAACTGATGCACATTAAACATTTATGGGTAAGTCAGATTCTGTTACTGGCTTAGGGCTTGATCTTATAATCGATGTAGGAGAATATAGCATTAGGATAAATATACGCAGTGTTAACCTACCACTCCAGAATTACTGCTTTGCATTTTATTAGATTTACTAGACTGCATTTTCTCAGTGATTACAATGGATTTGAGGTTAAGAGATGTTGCTGTTAGATGTTTGCGACCCAGCTTGGCACTGAAGCTGCTCTGTTATATAAAGCATTTCAAGTGATGATGTTTGTAACTTACTCTGTGAAGGACTGAAATTCAGGAACATTTACATATTGGATCTTTCAGCTCTGCAAATTCTGCCCGACAGCTTGTTAAGTTCCCTGTGCAGGACTATGTGTTGATTTTGTATATTGTGGGCAGCGAATGAAGAGTGAACACTTTATGAAGTGGTATCAGTTTTGAAGGCTGTGGTTTGCACTGAATAGACGGTATTGTCTGAATTCACTTTGCTCGGAAAGTGTGTGCGTGTGTGTGTGTGTGTGTGTGTGTGTCTCTGTATTCAGGGCGTCTGAGTCTCAGGAGATGACTGTGTCATATTTGATGAGTGCTTGTTCACATGTGAACATGCTGCATTCCCAGCAGCTACAGGCTAATTTAATAACATCCCATGAAGTCACCAAATTCAGTTGAGACTTATTAACTTAGTGGTCACTCCTCTGTTCCCCCCCCCATTTTCTGCCTGTCAATACATCTGTCCATTTATCTATACATTTGTTTATTTATCTGTCTGTCTATCTTTCTGTATTTGTAACTGAAATATAATGCATCTATCTATCTGTCTGTCTGTCTGTCTGTCTGTCTGTCTGTCTGTCTGTCTGTCTGTCTGTCTGTCTGTCTGTCT